>CM040123.1:244000256-244272184 GCA_022559845.1 Amorphophallus konjac
TTGCAGATAACTGAGAGAGGAACAATTTTCATGAAGAAAGAAAGTTGAGAAAATGATTGGAAGATGGAGAAAATGGGGTTGGAAGAGAGAGGAAAATTCTGGGACATAGGTGAACAGCACAGCATGCCGGAAAAATGTGAATAGCTCACAATCGGGACAGAACTGGCCAACGGCATAGAAAAAGAAGTTGTAGGTCTTTGAAAGAGGAACAACTTTGGTGAAGACAACCTTTTGAATATAGGACTGGAAGAGGGTGAAAAAGAATCACTTTCAGGACTGCATAGTGAGAGAGAGTCGATTACTTGAGGGAAGTCGGCCTAAATGGGCCGAAAGTCGACTTGGAAGTCAGAATTTGATAAGATAAGCTCCAGGGCTCTAAGAAATCATGATCTCCAAGACTTAAAGGATATGAAATGGTAAAAATGGGCTCAAAATTCATCCTAAAAAACTCCAAAATAATGGCTAATTCGGGACATCAAAAATGATGAATAAGAGAAACGACGCAACTGGTGGGCTAAAATGGGTGTCAACACCTACATTGAAAATAGTCCATCGAGTGACCGTAAGGGGCAAGAAACGGTCCCAACTGGACCGCTACCAAGAGTCCGATCGTGAGCAATTTGATCGCGTGAAAAACTCTAATTTCTTCAGGCCAAATCCTTGGAGATCGAAGCAATCTATTAGCTATAAGGCTCTAGGATAGATTAAGATTGAATTGATGACCTAATTAGGACTCTAGGGTTGTCCAAATCCTCATAACCCTAGCTAACCCTATAAATAGACCTTAAGTCTTACCTGCGCGACCAATACATTTGACTCGCGTGGAACTAAGGTAAAGAGGCCGAATTAGAGGTAAGTTCTTTAGAAGAATTTGTTTATGATAGTAAGGTCTAACTTCCCCCTGAATTTTACATTAGGAGATCATGCCATCCGGGAGAACAAGGCTTCCAAAGACGTTGGTTTGGTGCAAAAAAACCAGGAGACTGTGCCACCGGGCCAGATTGAGCAACTAATTAGAAGCCATAAATGAGATAATTGGATAGGCGTTCTTTAAAACTATTTGTTCCTTTTAGTACCATCTTTTTACCGTCAAAGTTTCGTGGCCATAGGTGAAGAGGATCAAAAGTTAGAAGGCCACAAAGTTGCTGATCGAGTTCAGGACAAACGGGAATTAGGGTCAAGTTCCAGCCCAAAATTTGAGGTTTAGAACTCTGTCTCGAGGTAGGTTATCTCATGATTGGCTCAAACTCGAAGTTGGAAATAAAAGCCCTCTACTTCTAGTCGTTTTCATGCATTATATGTAGAGAATTCGATGTTTTATTGTGACTGCGCAAACTATTTTATTTTGCATACATGAGCCTAGCCCTTTAATGAACAAGATATAATTCTTACCTAAATTACATTTTCCTATGCATATTCTTGGCCCAATATTCTTCTAGCATGCTTTACTATATGTTTGCATCGTTTCCATGCATAACATGACCTAGATTAGCATGTAGTTCTATTTTTTTATGGCTTCTGTCTGAAGACAAAAGGCTGTCTTACAGGAACCGCAAAGGTAATCAAGCGGCCATTTAAAAGACTGTTTATCTATTTTCATGTGGTTTATCGCGTGACCATTTTTACTATGTTGGCGGTAGGTTCATGACCGTTTTATGCCAGTTCGAACTTAATATGATTTCTTATGTTATTTACATTATATTCATAATTTTGTTATGTGTTAATTTTCTGTTAAATACCCTGTTTCACTGTAAGCATGTTTTAACCTTATTTTTCATAAATGTGTACTTTTATGCCAAAGTTATACTTTTATAAATAAATAATTTTCCACATTATGTTCATATTTCATGTGGTATTAATATGGTGGTTGTTACTGTTAGTTTAATCGTTCACTCTCATCTCACAGTCATTCATAAGTACATGGCGTATACTCCGGTGTGCGACCATTAAGTACACATTGCACTTATAGGCACATTTCTTGGACTTGTGAACCTCTCTGCCAGATATTCTTTTTGTCAGACTAGGGGATCATGTTTCAAGGCCTCCGTAAGTCTCCGCGAGCCTGTGATTCCCACTAGGACGCCGAGCTGGTTGTACCCTTAAAAGCCCAAATTGTCTAGAAGGCACTCACATGACCGGTGTTTTATTTTCTATACTCTAGTTAATTGCGGCCAATATGAGACCGTTACTGTTACTTAGCGGTCTTTCTCAGACCGACTTTGTCAGAAAGCGGCCCCCTTGGGACCGTTATGATGCCAGACGTCAACAAGTGTCGACTTTCCTTTCATTCTGGTTGACATAGTAAATGCGGCCTTCGCTGGACCGTTAGCATTGATTTAGCGGCCTAATTGTGACCATTTTCTGCATGGGACGGCCCAGTAAATGACCGTTTCTTTCTATCAGGTTCGTAACCCGAGGTTTGACCTAAGGGTTATCTAAATTAAGTTCTTGGATGATCTTAGGATTATCTGGATTCCAAACCTATGTGTAAAGAGTTAATGTTAAATTATGGAACTTAATTAATGTACCGTTATGCTGTCGGAATGCCGCCGTAGCATAGTGTTCTCTTAACTCTTCTTTGGAATCTTATATCATATTTCGAAGCATTCTATACCTTGGTTACTTGATTCATTAAACCTATTATTTTGAAATTGAAATTATTGGCCGAAATTATTGTTATCTCGTGGAATTAGCTTGATATGTAACTTGAAGATGCAAGAGCGAGCACGGACTGTGTCCAAGGGCTTGACACTAACCCCCACGGCCGATGGCCGGAAACGTGCTGAAAACCATGGGGTACGATGAATACAATCGTCGCATTGCATCGGGAGAACTTTTTTTGTAGACGAGTGAAGAACCACGAGGCTCAAATAGAAATTACATGCTTGTTAATGACTTTCTAGTGCATAGCCTTTGCAAGGTTATGTAGGTACTTTCTCGATGCATGCTCATACTTTCTTGTTCTTGAAATGCCAAATGTATGTCTACATGATTAAATCTTACTCAATTATGTCTATTTGCTCAGATATCTCATGACTCTATATTCTTGGTTATTTTGGGTTATGATGTATGATTTATCCCATTCTCATGTTATCTTAATTCTAGAGCTAAAGCATTAATCACTTAAATATTACCTTCATGTTGATACGAAGATACCTACAGGGCACATGTGATCATACCTATTTTCTCATCTTTTCAGGAAATGCTAGTGGATCGGATTCGGATTATGCAAGTAGTGGGTCCGAGAGCGATTGATGGTCCATTGGAATGAGAGAAGCCCTAGTTATCAAGTGTGCAGTCAAGTCAGATTGTAATTTTTTATTCATTGATTCATATGATAGAAGGTTGTCAAACATTAATCGTCTTGTGTACTTTGGATTATTATTATGAAATAAAGTTGGAATTTTGAGAAATTACTGGTGCAGTTACTTTTATGTGATTATCTTGCGCTCTGATTTTCTTGCTTGCGAGAGGCTTACCATGCCGGTGTAGATTGTTTAATAGTTATACCCCGCCCCCTTAAACTAACATGCATGCATGAACATGTAACAATATGAACAAAGAAAAGGGGGATGGAAGGATGAGAAGGACACACCGTGATCGCCACCAAGGTTCCAACAACGCCAAAAGGATGAAGGGATGAAGAGAACGACGACGTGTACCTTGGAAAGATGAAGACTTGATCGCGCTTGACAAACGGGTGCGGGGAACTTGTAAATTCAAACCTCCTCGTCTTCCAGTCGGCTAGAAGAAGAGGGCCTCAAGTTCATATCATGCTCTCCTGCAAAACAAAGCCAAAACACAAAGGTAAAAACTCATTAGATCATGAAGTGTAGTATCAATCCCGCAGTGATAAAGTAGGGGTAGAAATTGAGGGCAAACTCACCGGGGGGGTTTAACCCCTGTGGAAGGGTGCAAAAGATAGGTGTGTGTGTGTTGTGGATGTATGAGAGTTGAAATCACGAGATAAGATGCAAAGAATAGGGAGAAATCATTGATGCAAAACGTGTAAAAGTGCATGTGTAGCAGAAAGTGAAGAAAACTGTGATGATTTGTGAAATTGAGAGGACTACAACAAAGAGTAGAGAAAATGAAATTAAGCCCTTGAGCGTGGAATAGAAAGCCAATACTTCTCTCTTCAAGATGGGGTCGAAGTTGAAGGTTGGAGATGCAGCATGGCTTCGCCCTACGTCCAAGAAGAGCCCCCCCGTTGCCACTGCGAACTGGGTGCTTTATATAGGAGCAAGAAACTTCTGGAGATAGATCCGAGATAAACACCCAATTTTGGGGATATAGATGCATAAACCTCAAGATAATAGTAGTGGAAAGAGTCCCAGATCAATGAAAACTGATGTAGAGGCTTATCTCCCTCGAAAGTGGTGTCAACAAGGGTTCCAAAGAGTCCCACGGCGAAGAAATCGGAGTTCAAGAAGTTTAGGACTCTATGTCTGGCAAATGGTCTATCGTAGGGCCGTTTTTTGATGAAAACGGTCTAGGCGGTGACCGCAAGGGGATGGCAAATGGTCTAGGAGGTGATCGTAAGGCTCCAGGGATGAAACGGGATGATTTCAGACAAGTTTGGGGAAAACAGTCTAGTGAATGGCCGTTCCTTGTGGGCTAGCGGTCTAGTAAATGACCGCTAGGCTGCTGGAGGAAAATTTCTGAGCAGACTTTGCGCAACTTTGAAAATTAGATCATATCTCAAAAATAATGTAGAATTAGCAAAAGTTTTAGAATAAGAAATTGTATATAACAAACAAATGAACAACTTTCATGAAGAGAGCAAGATGAAAAGATGATTAGAAGGGGGAGAAAATGGGGCGAGAACATAGAGCAAAAATTCTTGGATGTAGGTGAACAACACAGCATGCTAGAAAAACATGAATAACATGAAATCGGTGGAGAATTGGCCAATGGCATAGAAGATAAAATTGTAGAGCTTTGAAAGACAAACAACTTTGTTGAAGAGCACTTAATGAATAGAGGACCGGAAGGGGATGAAAAAGGGCCGTTTTCAGGACAACGTAACGAAAGTAGCCGAATGCTTCGATGGAAGTTGACCTAAATAGGCCATAAGTCAACTTGGCAGGCTGGAAGTTGATAAGATAAGTTCCAGGGCTCTAAGAAATCATCATCTCCAAAGTCCAAAGGCTAGGGACAATGAAATGTGCTCGAAATCCATCCAAGGAAGGCTCCAAAGTAATGGATAATTTAGGATATCAAAATGATGAATAAGAGAAATAACGTAACTTGCGGGCGAAAAACGGGTGTCAACATGTCACATCCCGAGCGCGAAAGGAACCCGGAGATGCATGACGAGTTTATATCGATCATGTCAATCAGAGCGTAAGTGTATTCGGCACACATAGATAGAGCGTGCACAAGTAATGATAACCAAGTCATTTATTAATCATAAATTTTCAAAGTACTTCTATTACAACTCTTGATGAAAGCACTAGGACTCAATAAAAGAAAAAAGTACAATGGATGACTCAAGAAAATAGGAAACAATCACGACTAGATAACGACACGGAGAGTTGGATTGGCTCTACGCTCTTCACTCTTTGTCCATCCCCATCCGAATGAGCTTCGTCATCGGAATTACCTGAAAAAATAGGGAATAAACACTAGGTGTGCGAACGCTCAGTAGGAATTATATCTCAAGTGCTAGCTTACTTTAAGTAAATTACATGTTGCACGGATGCAAGTAATGCTATGCATGTGCGCATGAAATGACAATAGAGAGAGTTTATAGCAAGAGATAACTTAGAATGAACTAGCAAGATATCCAAGATTTCATGTAATTATATCAAGATAGGCAAGCATGTACGTTTACCTAGTCATGTTAAGAATTGGCTATCACGTTATCAAGCAAGCAAGTAAATATCGTTTTCGGGCCACATAAGTCATGTCATGTCAAGTCAAGTACAAGTACATATTGTGGAATGTCATTTATCTAGAACGATGAGTACTTCGGTGCAATGTCACACCGTGATCAATAATAGCTCCCATGGGCACAAGTACTTTCGGGTGCTCCTCCCAGGACCAGATCGAGCCCTATATGCACAAGCATTGAGTCATGTATTTTTGACATCCACTATAGTTATAGCCAATCTGGAATTCCAAGGAAATGCTTTTGTAGGAATTTAAAGGTAGATCTTGTGAAATAAAAACTCAAGGATAGAACTTGTTACGTAGGGACGTACTACGATCAAAATGGTACAATCACGATACTCATTAGAAAATGGGTGGAATTAGCTCCCTAGGGGGTGCCATGATTTCTAGAATAAACGCCCATACATATATATGGTCGCTCGTTCTTTGTACATGATAAGGTAGAAAGAATTTGTGTCTACATATAGGCACATAATCCTTAATTGATAGCAATGATATGGTTTCCCATTCCCTTAACCCAAGAAACATTCTCACGGTATCCAAATAGCATACCATGAGGGCCAGTCTACCATGTTTCTTTAGAGTGACATGGCAATTAAAAAGTGTCATGGGTTTTAGTGGTACAACCTGCTCGGCAGCCTTGAGGGAATCCAAGGCTTCGCGTAGACTTACAGAGGTCTCTATGATAAAATCATCAGTCCGAAAGAAGGAATATCCCGCGGAGGGCTCATCTATCACTGAGAAATAGTGTGGTAATCGATAAAACATCGAGAAACGTGGGACTATATCCACGGACTGAGATATAGTACCATATAGATACCCAATAACTTGGGTTACAGGAAATCATTTGGGAAAAACAGTGAACAGGTAAAATGGCGCCTTTGCCAGTGCCATTATTTTACTAAATAGAGTCTTTCTGTTAAGTCGTTCAAACTCAGGATTTACTTCATTACATAAATACGTTACTGTTCTAGAGAACATATGCTCATGGTAAATGGCACCCTGGGCCCAGTCTCCATTTTAATATATAGCGCCCAGGTCAGGGGCGCTATATCTTGATGGGTGGCAGGGTGACAGACGTTATTCAATCATGTTAAAATTGGTCATGAACAGTAGCACTTGTTTAATAAAAATAATTTCGCAGGAACGAATATATGGACAGGTAGAGAAAAATAGCAGGATTCTAGCAGTATACACATGCATTAGGTTAGACATTAGAATTCATGGTTATTAAATTTTTAAACATGGTATATTTACTAAATTAGATATATTTACTATATTACTGAAAGAATAACGGCTATGTGTATAGTCGTTTGATGAAATAGCGTCCTATAGAGGGGCGCCCTTTTACTGACACTCATAAAAAAATGTATCAGAACCTATTGAAAACCAATCTAACAAACCTATATGCATGCTCATGATCTGGATTTATTAGATTTGGCTTGGTACTTGAGAACACCTACCTTGTGGGTCGATCTGGACGATGACCAGAGGAGAAAATATAAGATATGCAGTAGCAGAACTGTAACTGTAGGAAGACGATCTTTGACAGCAACAAGAGAAAGAGCAGCAACTCCTCAAAGTAGGATGAAGACAACTCTCTGCCGAAAGAAGATGATCCCTCGGCAGCCTCAGGGAACAATCAGTAGTAGCAGCCCATGAAGGCTTGCTCCTTCGTGCAGCTATAGCAGACGGTGTAGGAAAAAGAAGAAGAAAACTTTCTTCACGGTAGCGACTTCCATAGAGGCAGACGGAGCAATACACCTCTCCTTATCAACAAGAGAGGATGAAGAAAATTATCGGTGGCTCTCAACCAGAAGAAGCAATATGGGCAGTAGGCCATCGTCGAAGAACAGAACCAACAAGTTGGCTCGATTGATGGGGTTCGGTATTTATAGAGGAAAGGATCGGCCCGGGCTTAGAGTTCGATCGGGAGTTAAACTCCTCAAGTAAGAATCCTATTGCAACCAGAATTTCCTACGTATCATCCTTCCAGATCAAGACCTTCCCGAACCTCATTCTACTTCCCAGTCTGAATAAAACACTGTCAGCCGGTTTCCATTTTTAAATTCTGCAGAGATATAGTGCCCAGGTGAGGGGCACCCTTTAAAGAAATGGTGCCACTAAGAGAGGCGCCCTTCACTATTAATAGCAAATCCCGTTAAGTCTTGAGTCTGATAGTCCCAGGAATTAGCGCCCTCACGAAAGGTCACTATTTTTTGAATTGGTGCCCTTTCCTTTGGCCCATTTGGTTTTAGTGAAAGGCCCATTTGTGTATTGTGGTGTTGTGTATAAGTTATTTATAAGTAGGGGCTGGGCCTTGAATATTTGTTTGTTTTAATCTATTTAGGATTTCTATTCCTTTAATTTACCAGGGTTGCTACACCCTCCCCCACTTAAAAGAATTTGGTCCCCAAATTCAATCGTATATAGATGTGGAGGGTGCAAAATACATTCCATTCATAAATAAGTTTGGGAATCTCTTCTTCATGGATTCTTCGGTATCCCATGTGGCTTCTTGTTCCGAGCATTTGCTCCATTGAACCTTGATCATGGGAATTGTTTTGTTCCTTAGGGTACGGACCTCACGATCAAGGATCTTCAATGGTCTTTGTTCATAAGTGAGATCCTTTTGTATTACCAGATCGCCATGATCTATGATGTGGAATGTATCGTGCACATACTTCTTTAACATTGAAATATGGAACACATTGTGAACTTCAGACAATTATGCAGGTAAGGCGACGCGGTAAGCAACTTCGCCAACTCTTTCCAACACCTCAAAAGGCCCGATATATCCTGGTGCAAGCTTACCCTTAACACCAAATCTTCTAATTCCTCATGCCGGAGAAATCTTAAGGAAGATGTGATCTCCAACTTAGAATTCGAGATCTCTTCTTCTTGTACGGCATAAGCCTTTTATCTAGACTAAGCCATTCGAAGTCTTTCTCTAATTAGTGTAATGTTCTTGGAGGTATTCCTAACCATGTCTGGGCCTAGTTGTTGTTTCTCGCTATCTTCATCCCAGCACAAGGGTGATCGGTAACTTCTTCCGTATAAAGCTTCAAAAGGTGCCATCTGTATACTTGCCCGGTAACTGTTATTGTATGCAAACTTGACCAAAGGCAAGTGATCATGCCAGCTTCCGCCAAAATCATTGATACAAGCTCTGAGCATGTCTTCTACCACTTGATTTGTTCTTTCGATCTGACCATCCGTCTGAGGATGAAAGGCTGTACTAAAGTTGAGTCTCATCCCCAATGAATGTTGTAGACCCTTCCAAAAGTGAGAAGTAAAACGTGGATCTCGGTCAGATATGATTGAAACAGGAACTCCATGTAGTCTGACTATTTTCTTGATATACAAGGCAACAAGGATATCAACTGACCAACGGCTCTTGATTGGCAGAAAGTGAGCTAACTTGGTCAATCGATCTATGATAACCCATATTTCATCATGTTCTCCTTTAGATTTAGACAGTCTCATTATAAAGTCCATACCGATATCCTCCCACTTCCATTTGGGAATATCTAGAGGACGTAGCTTACCAGTAGGTTTTTGGTGTTCCACTTTGACTTGTTGGCATGTGAGACAACGAGACACAAAGTTCGCTACCTCCCTTTTCATGTTGTTCCACCAGAAGGCCCGTTTCAAGTCTTGGTACATCTTGGTAGATCCGGGATGAATCGTGTACCTTGACCTATGAGCTTCTTCTAATATCTTTTTCTTTAGTTCTGGACAATCTGGTACACAAGTTCTTTCTCGGAATAATAACCTTCCATCTGATGCTATCTTGAAGTCTGGTCATTCTTCTAGCTTATCCTTGATTTCTACCAATACTGGGTCATTGTCTTGGAGTCTTTGTATTTCTGATAGTAGATCCGGTTGTATCCTCATGTGTGATAGGGTAATACATCCATTCTCCTTGTCCATACTCATGTTGAGTTTAGAGAATTGCTCTAGCAATTTCCACTCTTGAATCATACAGTTGGCTAATAAGTTTCTTGGCTTTCGACTAAGGGCATCAGCTACAGGGTTACCCTTTCTAGGATGATATTATATTATGAAGTCAAAATCCTTGAGATATTCGAGCCAACGCCTCTGCCTCATATTTAATTCTTTCTGAGAGAAGAGGTACTTGAGACTCTTGTGATCGGTGTATACGGTGAACTGTTCTCCATAGAGATAGTGTCTCAGATCTTCAAGGCAAATACCACCGCGGCTAACTCTAAGTCATGAACCGGATAGTTTTCTTCATACTTCTTCAGTTGTCGAGAAGAGTAAGCTATGACTCTTCCTTGTTGCATTAATACACATCCGAGGCTAATGCCAGACGCATCGGTATATACCTCGAATTTCTCTCCCTCAATTGCTAAGGTCAAGACAGGGGCAATAGTCAAGTGATCTTTTAGAGCTTGAAAGCTTCTTTCACAATCCTCGCTCCATTCATAACGGATCTCCTTACGAGTCAGCCTAGTAAGAGGCACGTCGATTTTGGAGAAGTCCTTAATGAATCGCCTATAGTAGCCTATATGACCCAAGAAACTACAGATCTCGCTAGCATTGGTTGGTCTTTCCCAATTCTTCACAGCTTCTACTTTTGATGGATCTACTGATATCCCATCCTTGGAGATTACATGTCCTAAGAAGGACACTTCCTCGAGCCAGAATTCACGTTTACTGAGCTTTGCATATAACTGATTTGTCCTCAATATCTGTAATGAAATCCTCAAATGCTCTTCATGTTCTTCCTTGGTCTTGGAATAAATCAATATGTCATTAATGAAGACTACTACAAATTGATCCAGATGAGGCCTGGATATACTATTCATTAACTGCATAAAGGCTACAGGGGCATTTGTTAGTCCAAAAGGCATAACAATAAATTTGTAGTGCCCATACCTGCTCCTGAACGCGGTCATATGAATGTTCTCATCTTTGATTCTCAGTTGGTGATATCCTGACCTGAGATCAATCTTGGAGAAATACTTGGATCCGGATATCTGATCAAATAATTCATCGATCCTCGATAGTGGATACGTGTTCTTGATCGTGAAGTGGTTCAACTGTCGATAGTCGATGCATAGTCTCGTTGATCCATCCTTCTTCTTTACAAATAACATGGGTGTTCCCCACGGGGAAGTGCTTGGTCTAATAAATCCTTTCTTCAAAAGTTCCATCAATTGCTCCTTTAATTCCTTGAGCTCGGCAGGGGACATCCTATAGGGTGCCTTAGAAACTGGGCCAGCACCAGGGACAAGGTCGATGGTGAAGGCCACTTCTCTTTGTGGGGGTAATCCGGGCAAATCTTCTGGAAACACACCGTGAAACTCCCGAACAACTGGGATGTCTTCTATCTTGGACTCCTTAGTCTCTTTTATGGTGACAAATGCAAGAAAATATACACACCCTTTCCTTATAAGCTTGCTAGCTCGGAGAGCCGAAATAAGAGGTGACTTGCTCCAACTCTTAGGGCTAGTGTAGACAAGTTCTGGAAATTCCTTAAAAGTAACATTGCCGTTACGGTAATCTCCAACTGCATTGTGGGTGGACAGCCAATCGGCTCCTAGTATGACATCATACCCTTTCAAATCTAGGCATATCAGGTCAGTATGTAGATTTTTCCCTTTTACCATAACTTTACAATTCGGGTAGTAATGTGTGATATCAGATTCTTCTCCGATAGGAGTGGAGATAACTAAGTATAACCACTCGGGTTCCATAGATAAAGGATCAGCAAACTTCTTGGAAATAAAAGAATGAGATGCACCGGTATCAAACTAGACACTAGCAGACTTGGAACAGATCTTTAAGGTACCTTTCACCAGTCCGCCTTCATCTTGTTCCGCCTCCTGAAGAGCTTGGAGACGTGCTTGTTTCTTCATTGGGCGCTTTTTGCCTCTGGCTTTTTCATTAATCAAGGGACAATCAGGAATCCGATGGTCATGGCTCCCGCAATGCAGACAAGCTTCGAGTCTCCTCCAGCATTCTCGGCCCTATGGCCGGTCTTGTCACAATGTTTACACACCTCTTTGGTAGGTTCGGCAGTAATGGAGAAAGGTTTATTCTTCTTCTTGGGTTTCTTCTCTTGGGAAGGAGTACTTCCATTGTTGGTTCTCTTCTTTTTAAAGGAGGGCTTGAAATTGTCGGTACTATTCATTGGCTCTTTTTTTTCCTTCCCACGGATTCTGTCGGACAGCTCTGTGGCATCCTCTAGTAATTGGGCTCTTCGAACCATATCCGAATAGACTTGAATGTCCATAGGCGCCAGTTGGGTGATATATTGAGGTCGAAGCCCATTGAGGAATCTTCTCACCTTCATCTTCTTAGTACTCACTAAGTGCTTCGCGTACCTTGATAACCGAGAGAATTGAGCTTCATACTCAGCCACTGATAGAGTTCGTTGTTTGAGTGTGGCGAATTCTGCAGCCTTTTTCTCTTTTATACGATCGGAGAAATATTTGTTATTGAAGTGTTCGGTGAATTCCGCCCATGTAATAGGTTCTTCTTCTAATGTAGCTTCTATGGACTCCCACCAGGAACGAGCATCCCTTTCCAATTGGAAAGTAGCTAGTAACACCTTCTCTTCGTCCGTGCATTGCATAACACAAAATATTCTTTCTACTTCCTTGAGCCAGTGCTCGACATCATCGGGGTATGATGAGCCAATAAACTTTGGTGGGTTCATATTTCTGAAACTACGGTGGAGATCACCCACTCCATGGTTTGCCCCGCCTTACGCCACTACTGTAGCGCATGTGTAATGTCTTGAATAGTGCGTTGCATATTACGCCATTGGGCACATTCGACGACCATAGTCCTACAAGAAATTTAAGTAACTACATTAATATATATAAGGATAATGCAAGGGTCTGAGTTCCTAAGTTGACTTAAACCCATGGTTCTACCCAATCTCACCGGGTAAAGGCATAACCTATCCTTGGACTTGGGTTTCCAAGGAATTGAATATCCTAGGCTCTAATACCACAAAAACTATCACGTCCCGAGTGCGGAAGGAACCTGGAGATGCGTGACGAGTTTATATCGATCATGTCAATCAGAGCGTAAGTGTATTCGACACACATAGACAGAGCACGCACAAGTAATGATAACCAAGTCCTTTATTAATCATAAACTTTCAAAGTACTTCTATTACAACACTTGATGAAAGCACTAGGACTCAATAAAAAAAAAGTACAAAGGATGACTCAAGAAAATAGGAAACAATCACGACTAGATAATGACACGGAGAGTTGGATTGGCTCTACGCTCTTCACTCTTTGTCCATCCCCATCCGAATGAGCTTCATCATCGGAGTTACCTGAAAAAAATAGAGAAAAAAATACTAGGTGAGCGAACGCTCAGTAAGAATTATATCTCAAGTGCTAGCTTGCTTTAAGTAAATTACATGTTGCATGGATGGAAGTAAAGCTATGCATGTGCGCATGAAACGACAATAGAGAGAGTGTATAGCAGGAGATTACTTAGAATGAACTAGCAAGATATCCAAGATTTCATGTAATTATATCAAGATAGGCAAGCATGTATGTTTACCTAGTCATGTCAAGAATTGGCTATCACGTTATCAAGCAAGCAAGTAAATACCCTTTTCGGGTCACGCAAGTCATGTCATGTCAATTCAAGTACAAGTACAAGATTGTAGAATGTCATTTATCTAGAACGATGAGTACTTCGATGCAATGTCACACTATGATCAATAATAGCTCCCATGGGCACAAGTACTTTCGGGTGCTCCTCCCAGGACCAGATCGGGCCCTATATGCACAAGCATTGAGTCATGTATTTTCGACATCCACTATAGTTATAGCCAATCTAGAATTCCAAGGAAATACTTTTGTAGGAATTTAAAGGTAGATCTTGTGAAATAGAAACTCAAGGATAGAACTTGTTACGTAGGGACATACTACGATCAAACCGGTACAATCACGATACTCATTGGAAACTGGGTGGAATTGGCTCCCTAGGGGGTGCCATGATTTCTAGAATAAATGCCCATACATATATATGGTCGCTCGTTCTTTGTACATGATAAGGTAGAAAGAATTTATGTCTACATAGAGGCACATAATCCTTAATTGATAGCAATGGTATGGTTTCCCATTCCATTAACCCAAGAAACATTCTCACGATATTCAAATAGCATACCATGAGGGCCAGTCTACCATGTTTCTTTAGAGTGACATGGCAATTAAAAAGTATCATGGGTTTTAGTGGTACAACCTGCTCGGTGGCCTTGAGGGAATCCAAGGCTTCACGTAGATTTACAGAGGTCTCTATGATAAAATCACCAGTCCGAAGGAAGGAATATCCCGCGGAGGGCTCATCTATCACCGAGAAATAGTGGGGTAATCGATAAAACATCGAGAAACGTGGGACTATATCCACGGACTGAGATATAGTGCCATATAGATACCCACTAACTTGGGTTACAGGAAATCATTCGGGAAAAACAGTGAACAGGTAAAATGCCGCCGTTGCCAGTGCCATTATTTTACTAAATAGAGTCTTTCTGTTAAGTCGTTCAAACTCAGGATTTACTTCATTACACAAATACGTTACTGTTCTGGAGAACTTATGCTCAGGGTAAATGGCGCCCTGGGCCTAGTCTCCATTTCAGTATATAGCGCCCAGGTCAGGAGCGCAATATCATGAAGGGTGGCAAGGTGACGGATGTTGTTCAATCATGTGAAAATTGGTCATGAACAGTAGCACTTTTTCAATAAAAAACTTTTCGTAGGAATGATTATATGGACATGTAGAGAAAAATAGCAGGATTCTAGTAGTATACACATGCATTAGGTTATAGATTAGAATTCATGGTTATTAAATTTTTAAACATGGTATATTTACTAAATTACTGAAAGAATAACGGCTGTATGTACAGTCGTTTGATGAAATAGCGCCCTATAGAGGGGCGCCCTTTTACTGACAATAATAACAAAACGTATCAGAAACCATTGAAAACCAATCTAACAAACCTATATGCATGCTCATGATCTGAATTTATTAGATTGGGCTTGGTACTTGAGAACTCCTACCTTGTGGGTTGATCTGGACGTGACCAGAGGAGAAAATGTAAGATATGTAGTAGCAGAACTGTAACTGCAGGAAGACGGTCTTTTGACAGCAACTCCTCAAAGTAGGATGAAGACAACTCTCTACCGGAAGAAGATGATCCCTCGACAGCCTTAGGGAACAATCAGTAGTTGCAGCCTACGAAGCTTGCTCCTTCGTGCAGCTACAGCAGACGGTGTAGGAAACAGAAGAAGAAAACTTTCTTCACGGTAGCGACTTCCACAGAGGCAGACGAAGCAGTACACCTCTTCTTGTCAACAAGAGAGGATGAAGAAAATTATCGATGGCTCTCAACCAGAAGAAGCAATACGGGCAGCAGGCCGTCGTCGAAGAACAGAACCAACAGGTTGGCTCGATTGATGGGGATCGATATTTATAGAGGAAAGGATCGGATGGGGCTTAGAGTTCGATCGAGAGTTAAACTCCTCAAGTAAGAATCCTATTGCAACCAGACTTTCCTACGTATCATCCTTCCAGATCAAGACCTTCCCGAACCTCATCATACTTCCCAGTCCGAATAAAACACTATCAGCCGGTTTCCATCTTTAAATTCTACAGAGATATAGCACCCAGGTGAGGGGTGCCCTTCAAAGAAATGGCGCCACTAAGAGGGGCGCCCTTCACTGTTAATAGAAAATCCCGTTAAGTCTTGAGTCTGATAGTCCCAGGAATTAGCGCCCTTACGAAAGGTAACTATTTTATGAATTGGCACCCTTTCCTTTGGCCCATTTGGTTTTAGTGAAAGGCCCATTTATGTATTGTGGTGTTGTGTATAAGTAGGGGTTGGGCCTTGAATATTTGTTTGTTTTAATCTTTTTAGGATTTCTATTCCTTTAATTTACCAGGGTTGCTACACAACAGATGCCCCTCTTTGATGTTCGCTTTGCAAGGGAACGAGCGAAAATGACGCGGAGGTGGAGTGGAAAGGAGATGGAGTGAAAGCGATCGTGACATGAAATGGAGATGAAGCGGAGATGAAGCGGAGAGAACTGAAAATTCAACATCAAGGCAAAAGACACCTGTCACAACCAACAAGCGATAATAATTTTCCTGAAAACGTCGAACTAACCACCCGGAACGGCTGACGCAGATGAGACATGTCTGGAGAACTAAACTAACTAAAGGAAATGAAACACGACCAACCTCATCGGGGACACAATCCACAGACAATGAAGGGACAGGAAGGAACGCATCTGAAAAGCTGAAAAGGAGAATGAGACTGAGATAAAATCCAGACAGGAATCACACTGGCCAACCAGACCAAGCGGGCAGATCAGAGAGAATGTTCAAATTCAGAGTGGAATGTGGAATCTCTTATCTAAGGGAACTGAAGTGCAATTAACCATTACTGAGGAGAAATCTTGAACGGATCACGAGACGTGAATGCTCAAAATGACATGATGCATGTTGGGCTAAAATAAAGAAATCATCAAAATGAATGCAAAGAAAGATAAAAATAGAAAGTACTCAAGGATATTATTGCTACACTAAGCAGGATGGGGTCAAGAGTCTTCTTGCAACCATGGCATGCGAGATAGAGTCCGTCGTCCCCCTCCCGACTCAAACTAACGGCGTATCCAACGATTAAATATTTGCCTCTAGATCATCATCATTTTTGTTAAAGGGGAACATCATATCCGAGAACACACGGACAACCAGCCGGTCCTTGAGAGGCTATAATAAGGTAGATACCATATAGTAATGCAATAGAGAGAAGGGATAGAGAGCCATACCTAACTTACCTGCCAAGCGAAACAACATTTTTTTTGGATTTTTCAAATTTTAGATTTTATGGATTTTTCAAATAAGACACAACCAACATAACAACATGAACATGACATGAATATAACATAACAATATAACAAAACCACGAAGACGAACATAACATAACAAGACACATATAACATATCAAAGATGAAAGAAGTAAAACATCACAAGAACAAACAATAAGCATGCGTGGCACGGTGGGACAAAGACAACATAATGCGGTGGGACAGCACACACGGTGGGACAAGACCATGGTAGGACAAAGACACGTGGGATGACAACCACGGGGGACAAAAGATACTTACAACACATGCGTGGGATGACAACATAGTGGGACGAGAACATTATAGACACGGAGGGACATAACAACATGTGTGGGACGACACGGAGGGACGTAGACATGCGTGATAAGGATACGGCGGGACAAAAGACATGACAAGTATGCTCTTTAATGAAAGCCCAAGATCAGATGAAGCAGAACTGCCAGGTTCATAATCATGAGGCAAAGCCCTCTTATGGAGATATGATGAGGCGAGGTAAGCTAAGAAGGACATAAGTTTCAGAACAGATCGAGAGATAAGATTGAAGAAGGGAACAGATTGAAAGATATGAGCAGGAAGCAGCGCAAATGATATGGAGAACAACGAAGCTTATGTATCTGCAACCTGCACACTTAACAAACAGATCATACCTGTCCTCAAAACAAAATAGATAAAAAAGAACAAAAGACACATATGTTTGGATTTTTGATAATTTTTTGAATTTTTTTGGAGGGTTTTGACTATCTGATTTTTTGGGATTTTTGACAATATCTCATTTTTTGTTTGGATTTTGACAATATCTCATTTTTTTGGAATTTTTACAATATCTCATTTTTTTTGGAATTTGACATATCTCATTTTTTTTGAAAATTTTGAAAATAGCAATCCGCAGCACCCAAAGACGAGCTCGAATTACTGGCGAAGGACCGTCGTTCCTACCCCCTTTCATTAAAGATTTCCCTTAAGCAGAGCGTGCATGTGAGGGTGGCTTACCTCAACTGTCACGACCCGAGCCTTTAATTATAGCGGAAGACTCGCTCGGGGAGCGCGAACAGCCGGCATGGTAAGCCTCTTGCAAGCAAGAATCAATCAGAGCGCAAGACAATCACACAAGTAAATGCAATTGCACAAGATTTAATCAAACTTCAAGTTTATTTCATAATGCTCAATATTCAAGATACAATCACTAATTTGATTTCCATTCTACTAGACTCAAGAAATAGGAAAATTACATTGACTCAATCTAGACACTTTAACTTCCTAAGTCTTCACTCTCATCTTTATAACACATTCACTCGCTTCCGGACCCGCTACTAGTATAGCCCGAATCCGAATCCGAACTATTTCCATCTCCTGAAAAACATTGGAAAATAGGTCATGAGCACACTTGCCCAGTAGGTATCTTCGCATCAACATGAAGGCACTATTTAAGTAATTATCATTTTAGCTCTAAAGAAATAAGGTAAAATCATACGAATGCGAATCAATCATGCGATCAAATCAATAGAAACAAGATAACCATGTAAGATAGAATGATCAAGAATGAACTAGCAAGAATATAACAAGAACATGATATTGACCTTCCATGAACAAGAATGTAACGAGATTGTACTAGCAAGCCACATATTCCTCACTTTAGCATCTTATGCTTAAGAGCAGGTGCTTGTGGACACCAAAAAAATTGCAAACCCAGATATCCTACTCGGCCTCGCATCAACAACGGCGCCGAGTGAAGAAGCCCCGGAGAGACTGGTCGTCCGGACTCCCCAAATATGCACACTACCGTGAAGCCGTCCCCGGAGTCACGATAGCAAAGAGAAACCAACTCCCGGGAAGCTCATAATCCATGGGGCCTCGAAGAAAATCAAATGGCACAACGGGCTCAAAACTGCCATTTAGCCCTTCAGCGGCACGCCCCTAGAGCCCTTCAGCGGCACACCCTCCAGGGTGCTCTAGCGGCACGCTCCCGTGAACCCCCTTCAGCGGCACAGCCCCCAGCGGCACGCCCTTCAGACGCCCCAGCGGCATGGCCATTTGGCCCTCCAGCGGCACGGCCATCCAGCCCTTCTGTGGCACGCTTCATCGCACCAAGTCTATACAGCCATCAGCCCAAGTCTGTACGTTGGCTGAATGAACAAACGAAGTCTGTACAGCCAAGCCCCAAGTCTGTACATTGGCTGAATGCACAAACAAAGTCTATTCGTCCAAGCTCCAAGTCTGTACATTGGCTGGCTATTTTGAACGCAAAGTCTATACACTCGTGTGGCAAGTCTGTACATTGGCTGGCTATTTTGAACGCAAAGTCTATACACTCGTGTGGCAAGTCCGTACAGAGTTCTGGCAAACGCGAAGTCTATACACTGGTGAAGTCTGTACATCCACCAGTTCAACGCAAAGTATGTACATCGATGAAGTCTATACATCAGCCCCTGCAAGTCTATACGTTGCAGCTAGGTGAAGTATGTACAGCCCATGCCCTGCCGAAGTCTATACACTCACTTGCCCTGGCAATCGTCCAACGGCACACCCCAGGCCGCTCAGTGGCACACACCCCAGGCCGCTCAGCGACACACCTCCCAGGCGCCCAGCGGCACACCACCCAGGCCGCTCAGCGGCACACCCTCAACGCCCTCAGCGGCACGCCCTCCTTGCCGTTCAACGGCACGCCCTTTGGGCTCTTCAGCGGCACGCCTGCCGTGTCTTCCAATGGCACGGCCTTTGGCCCTCCCAGCGGCACACTTCTTGAGCCCGCCAGCGGCACAGCGTTAAGGCATTTCAACGGCCGAAAGACGTGATGCCCATGCCCTACGGATTCTTGGCGTGCAGTGGACTTGCTGAGGTGTCGCCCGGGGAGAGAGCAACGCTGCCTACTCCTTCTGCCACCCAAGACAAGGGAGTCAAACCCCATTAAATCCCCGCCGGACGCTTCTCACCTTCGGACGCTCTGGCCGCCCGGGGTATAAAACCCCTCTTCGCTGCGAACAGAAAAAAAGAGGGGGAGGAAGGGCATACACTCACAGACAGATACACGCAGAAGAGAAGAAGAGAAGAGAAGAAGAGAAGAAGAGAAGAAGAGGAGGAGAAGAGAAGAAGAGGGGAGAGGAGAAGAGGAAGAGAAGAAGAGAAGAAGAAGGAGAAGAGAAAAGGGGGGGAAGAGGAGGAAGAGACAGAGAGACACACGCAGAAGAGAAGAAGGGAAGAAGAGGGAAGAGAGGAAGAGAAGAAAGAAGAGGAGGGGAGGCTCCGCCTCCCCCTTCCTGCTGCTCCGTCCACCCGCCACCGCCGTCCGCGCGAAGAGAAGAAGGACAAGAAGAGAAGAAGAGGAGCTCGTCGCTCCACCTACCACCACCGTCTGTGTGAAGAGAAGAAGAGAAGAAGAGTGAGTGGAGAGAGGGAGTGAGGTCCGGGAGGGGAGGAGTCCACGCTCCGTCCCCCCCCCCCACTGTATTTTTTTTCTCCTCTTCATTTCCTTTCATTTCTTGTTTTGCCATCGTTGCAATGTATTAGTCCCCTCGGGGCACTCCTTTCGTGAGAATAAAAGTAGAAGGCTTGCAAGTATTTTTTCTTGGACGTCTTTCTAAAGCATTTCTTCCGTGTTTGCATCCTTCGGTGTTTCACGCCCCCTTTCCCTTTCTCCTTTTGTTAGGGTTTATTTCCTCCCAGGTATTTTTGTCTTCGCTCACCCCCAGTCCAACCCCAGCGGCACACCCTAGCCGTACCCCAGCGGCAGGCCCCAACCAGCCTTCGCCGGCACACCCCCATCGGGCCTTTGCCGGTGCACTCTTCAACACCCTTCGCCGGCACGGCCTTGGCTGCCTTTCCCCGGCACGCCTATGATGGCCCTCGCCGGTACGCCCCATTGGGCCTTCCTCGGCACGGCCTTCATGGCCTTCACCGCCATACCCTTGGCCCCCTTGGCCCGGCACACTTTCCCTTCCTTCTTGCCCGATGCACTCCCCCCTCAGCCAGTCCTAGAGTAGCCTTCCACTCGCCGTTCCCTCTGAGTTTTCTGATGTTTATAAAGGTGTTGCCACTCTCGGGCGCCCACCTCCAGTTGTCGGGTTCCGCCACTCCATGTGGGCGCGTTCCCTGTATCTCCCTTACGCTCAGGTTAAGGGGAGATGCTGCCGAATTTTCGTTAGAAACAATAACATATTGAAAGACAAAAGAAAGCAACAAACAAATGGAACAGCCACACATTTAAAAGACAAAAGACAGCAACAAACAAACGAAAAGAACAATGGTAAAATGCCTTAACCAAAGCAAATGGAACCACAATCAATTCAAAGAGGACCGAATCGAACGACAACTAAACAACTTGAACATCCGCCCTCACAAAAGAAAGAATGAAAATTAATCAAGAGAAGAAAAGAAGAAACCCATGCAAACTTAATAAAATCAGGAAAGAAGAAAAGAAAAGCCTTAAAAGAAACAGAGGAGGAGTGGGCTCCCCATGCCTTTCGCCGGTACGCCCCTTCAGCTACCTTCACCGGTACACCCTCTAGCAACCCTTGGCCGGCACACCCTTCGCCGGCACACCCTTCGCCGGCACACCCTCCATGGCCCCTCGTCGACACACCTTGCCAACTCTTCCCCGGTACGCCCTTCAGTGGCCCTCACCGGCACACTCCCGCTTGGCCCTTCGCCGGCACGCTCCTTTGGCACTCAGCGGCACGCACCCTTTCAGCCCCTCAGCGGTACACTCCCTCAGCCCTTCAGCGGCACACTCCTCAGCCCTTCAGCGGCACAGCCCCAGGCCCTTCAGCGGCACACTCCCAGCCCTTCAGCAGTACACCCCCAGGCCCTTCAGCGGCACACTCCCAGCCCTTCAGCGGCACACCCTCAGCCCTTCAGCGGTACGCCTTTCTCTTAGCCCTATAATGACCCATTCTCTCTCCAGAAAATATGAGTAATACTAATAATAATAATAAATAATAATAGATTCAAAAAATGAATAAGTAAATCAGAATAATAAAGGAATAAGTAATAGTAATAATAAGCTTAAAAATAATGACGATAATAATAATTAGACAAATAAACGATAACAAAAAAATGAATGAATAATAATAACGAACTCAATAAGAATGATAAATAAATAAAAGATAACCAAAATAAATAATAATAACAAACTTAACGAAACACGACAAGCAAATGAATGACAATAAAATGAACAAAAATAATAACAAACCTAACAATAACACTGATAAATAAATAAATCAAAAAAAATGATAAATAGATAGTAATAACAAACTCACTCAAAGATACGCATAAATTAACGAATAATAATGATAAAATTTCAAATGATAACAAAACAATGAGATCCACTTTGCAGCCCCGTCTCTCTCGTGACCCGGTGCCGAAGGAACAACAATGTCGCCCTTCCAGGTTGGGCCTGAGTCTTGGGAATCATCCCGAACTGGCCGTGACCCGACCTCGCCTCGGGCTGACATTCCGATTAAACCAGATTCATTTCTCCGGCCGGATCCCTTCCGAGCCGCTACTAAAATTACCGCACGTTCGGCAGACATTTGAATGGGTTCACCTCGATTTTCGCCGCGTTTCTATTACGGACCTGTGTCTAAACATGAAAAGACCCGTGAGCAATCAATATGGCCGACGGCTCCCTCCCCGACATGGTCGTGAGCCGGCATTACTCCGGACCGATAGCCCGTTAAATCGGATTCATTCTAACGGGCCGGGATTCGCTCCCGCTCTTTCATTGAAATTGCCATAAACTCAGCATACATTTGCACGGGGTCGTTTCCGCCCACGTCACACTTTCAATATGGGCCCTTGCCCGAACATGAAGAGGTCCGCAAGTGACCGACAGAATCGGAATAGAACGAGACGGCTCTCGCCACCCCTGGACTCCTTCCATGGGAATATTAATAAGACCTCCGTGGGCCACACTTAGACCTCGGGCCCGCCCCGATCATGGTAATCGTCTGGCTCATATCCTTGATCTACAGCCCGCTCCTTTCGAACACGTTTTCGGTTCTTGAGTCTAGTCCCCGGACTCCCCCCTGTTGCCCTCCGGCACCGGAAATATTAATGATGCCCGCGCAAGCCTCGTTTGGACCACGGGAGGCGCCCCCAATATGGTCCTGGCTCGATCTCGCACCGGGCCAATAGATTCACTGGTTTCCGACTACAACAACCGAGATTCAACCGAATGTTTTCAGTGTCTCGAAATAATAAACTTGACGTATCCCAGCACGCATATGTTCCATGTCCTCCCGCGGCGTATACAATATTCTCAAGCCGGACTCCCGTCCGAATATTAAATGGTCTCCCGAATGACCGATATGTTTCGAACGCCCGCTTCTCCGGACACAGGGCTTTTCAGCCGATTCAAGGGATATTCCCTCGTTGCCCCTTGGCACCGGAAATATTAATGACGCTCATGCAAGTCTCGTTTCGACCGCGGGGGGCCCACCGTAGTATGGTCGCAGCTTGCCCTTGCACCAGGCCAACAGATTTACCGGTTTCCGACCGCTCTAATCGAGGTTTAGCCAGACATTTTCCATTCTTCTGAACAATAAAATGCCACATCCTGGCGTACATATGCTCCGGTCTCCCCGCGACGATCACACTTTTCTCGAGCCGGACATTCGTCCAAAGATTAAATGGTCAGCACATGACCGACATGATCTCGAATGTTTCCTTCTCGCCCTCGCATGAGGATTTCAATACCTCGTAATAGACCTTTCATGCAATTAATCTCTTGGCCATGAGGCCCTGAATCCTGGCGATTAATCAAGGGTGTTCCCTCGTATGGGGGATGTAAATGACGTCGTGACCTTTATGGCACGGCGGATTTTGGTCCCGACACGAACCACACAATCGTCTGACGAAGTCAGATCGAGCGCACCATGGGCTCTTCGGAGCCCGAATAAATTGTCACTTCTGTGACTGGCACGCCCACGCACTCAATAAACGAATAAACCAACAAGATAATAACAGGTGAAAAAAGTGCGTCCACAAGTCTGGCACGCCCGGTGGGACCTAAACCACCCTTCATCTCTTCACCGGGATTTAGGGCCTCATGGCCTCCTAATTAACGATGTTTGCCTGCTTTGATGAATGGCAGGTGCTGTCTTCGCCAGCCTTATGGGGAGAAAATCCAGACTCGATGCAGCTGCCTTCGTGGCCTCGAGGACGCTGCTTCGACGCATATGCAGCTTCCAGGAATAATGGGGGCTGTTATAAAAAAAAAGGAGAAGAGAAAGAGAAGAGAAGGGAGGGGAAATCAAGCCCCCCGTTTCCCTCAAGAAGAAAGAGAAGAAAAGAAGAAAAGAAGAAAAGAAGAAGAGAAGAAGAGAAGAAAAGAAAAAAAAAGAGAAGAGAATAAGGGACAAAAAAAAGAAGAGAAAGAAGAAAAGAAGAAAAGTCGGCCAGCATCACCGACCAAAAGAGCAAGAAGAAACCCGGCATCTCGCCCGACTCTAGGAGGCTCCGAGTTCGTGGTGTAATGACCCGGCCCATTCCTCCTCCCTGCTGCCTCCATCTGGCACAAAACGGCCCCCGAGTGGTTGTTAAAAGACCCAGCGAGTCACAATTGTAGCTTGGTGAATGGTTGCCCGCTGTGGGGAATGCTTTATAGCAATGAGGCCAAGCACGGCCACCACTCCCGAAGAGAGCATGCACAAACCCCGCCATGGGGGATGAGAAGAAGATATATACCCTGCTACGGGGGCATAGGAGGCAAAAAAAGGAAATACACCCTATTCCCAGGGGCACATGAAGAGAGTCCGCCCCGACTAAGGGGCACACAAAGCAAAAGCTACACCCCGGCTTCGGGGCATTTGAAGAAGAATCCGCCCTGACCTGGGGACATAAGAAGAAATAGAATTGCACCCTGGCTTAGGGGCATTTGAAGAAGAAATACACCGCCATATGGGGGCACATGAAGCAAAAGACATACCCCGCCATGGGGGCTTGAGAAGAAAAGAATTCACCCCGGCCTGGGGACACATAAAAAGAGAAACTCACCTTGGCTCAGGGGCATATGAAGAAGAAACGTACCCCGGCCTGGAGGCATAAGAAATAAAAGCACACCCCATGCTAGGGGCATATGGAGAGGAATGCACCTCGCCTTGAGGGGCGCAAAAAGCATAAGAACACACCCCGTCTTAGGGAGCGTCAGAAGAAGAAACATACGCCCCGATCCAGGGACATGAGAAGCAAGAGAATACGTCCTGCGAAAAGGGTATGAGAAACATGAAGAATGTACCCCAGCCTAGGGGGCACAAAAATACACTCCGCCCTTGGCACATAAGAAGCAGAAGCATCTACCCCGACCCGGGGCACAGAAACAAAGAGACATACATCCCGATCTGGGAGCATAAGAAGAAAGATATACTCCGCCCAAGCGGCATTTGAA
The DNA here is from genome assembly GCA_022559845.1 of Amorphophallus konjac. Classification (NCBI taxonomy): domain Eukaryota; kingdom Viridiplantae; phylum Streptophyta; class Magnoliopsida; order Alismatales; family Araceae; genus Amorphophallus; species Amorphophallus konjac. Next base: position 244,025,439 of record CM040123.1, read on the forward strand.
GAAACAACATACCCTGCTTCAAGGGCATAGAAGCCGTAAAGGGATACACCCCACCCTTGTGGGGCACAAGAAGCAAAACACACCCCACCTTGGGGGGGCATATGAAGCCAATAATCACACCCCGTCTTGGGGGTACTTGAAGAAGAAGCATACCTCGCCTCGATGGCCTAGAAGCTATAAAAAACACGCCCCGACTCAGGGGCATATGAAGAGAAGTCCACCCCAGCTTAGGGGTATTTGAAGAAGAGACAAACCCCGCCAGTGGGGGCATAGAAGCCATGAAGAACGCGCTCCGACTTACGGGCATTTGAAAAAGCTGCATCCTACCTTGGGAGTATAAGAAGAAAAGAGTCCACCCCGGCTTAGGGGCATCTGAAGAAGGAATACATCCCGGTCTCGGGGTCCATGAAGCAACATATATCCCCCCCCCCCCCCCCCGAGGGCATCTGAAGCAGAACAAACAACATTCTCCGGCTTAGGGGGAGCATATGAAGAAAGGAATACACCCCGATATGGGAGCACATAAGCAAAGAAGAAGAGTTCACCCCGCCTCGGGGGCAGAAGAAGCAAGAATTACACCCCGCCCTGGGGGCATATAAAGCAACATACACCCCGCCTGGGGGCATAGAAGCCATAGAGGAGACTCCCCGGCTCGACGGCATCAGAAAAAGAAGCACGCCCCACTTGGGGGCATAGAAGCCTTGAAAAATACGCCCCGCCTGGGGGCACAGAGGCAAAGAGGAAAAACACACCCCTCAGGGGGATGCATACCAAATAAAGTTACACCCCAACCTGGGGGCACGTTAAGAGAAATACACCCCAGCGTGGAAGCATTAATGAGGAAAGAAGAGCAGAATAAAGAAAAAGACACGCACGAGGCAGACGTGGTCTTCGAGCCTGCCTCATCACACAAAAGAAAAGAAGAAAAGAAGACAAAAAGAAGAGAAGAAGAGAGAAAGGAATGATCACAAGGCAAACATGGTCCTTGCACCTGCCTCTCCATAAAAAAAAAGAAGAGAAGAAAAGGGAGAAAAGATACACGAGGCGAACATGGTCTTTGCACCTGCCTCTCCATAAAAGAAGAAGAGAAGAGAAAGAAGAGTCGTGGGGCAAACATGGTCTTTGCACCTACCTCTCCGCAAAAAAAAGAAGAGAGTCACGAGGCAGACGCGGTCTTTGCACCCGCCTCTCCACATGAAAGAAGAAGAGAAGAAGAGAAAGAAGAGTCGCGAGGCAAACATGGTCTTTGCACCTGCCTCTCTACAAAAGAAGAAGAGAAGAGAAAAAAGAGACATGATGCACACATGGTCCTTGCACCTGCCTCTCCATAAAAGAAGAAGAAAAAAAGAGACATGAGGCAGACGTGGCCCTCGAGCCCGCCTCACCAAACAAAAAGAAGAGAAGAAAAGGAAAGAAGAAGACACATAAGGCAGACGTGGTCTTCGAGCCCGCCTCATCACACAAAAGAAGAGAAGGAAAGAAAGAATGCACGTGAGGCGAACACGGTCTCTGCACCTGCCTCTCTACAAAAGAAGAAAAAAAAGAGAAAGAGTCACGAGACGAACATGGTCTCTGCACCTGCCTCTCTACAAAAGAAGAGGAGAAGAAAAAAAAAAGAGAGTCACGAGGCAGATGCGGTCTTTGCACCCGCCTCTCCATATATAAAAGAAGAAGAGAAGAAGAGAAAGAACGGTCACGGGACGAACACGTTCCTTGAACCTGCCTCTCCACAAAAAAGAAGAGAAGAAGAGAGAAAGGAATGATCACAAGGCAAACATGGTCATTGCACCTGCCTCTCCATAAAAAAAAAAGAGAGAAGAAAAGGGAGAAAAGATACACGAGGCGAACATGGTCTTTGCACCTGCCTCTCCATAAAAGAAGAAGAGAAGAAGAGAAAGAAGAGTCGTGGGGCGAACATGGTCTTTGCATCTACCTCTCTGTAAAAAAAAGAAGAGAGTCACGAGGCAGACGTGGTCTTTGCACCCGCCACTCCACATGAAAGAAGAAGAGAAGAAGAGAAAGAAGAGTCGCGAGGCAAACATGGTCTTTGCACCTGCCTCTCTACAAAAGAAGAAGAGAAGAGAAAAAAGAGACATGAGGCGAACATGGTCTTTACACCGGCCTCTCCATAAAAGAAGAAGAGAAGAAGAGAAAGAACAGTCACGGGGCGAACATGGTCTCTGCACCTGCCTCTTTACAAAAGAAGAAGAGAAGAGAAAAAAAGAGACACGAGGCAAACATGGTCTTTGCGCCTGCCTCTCTACAAAAGAAGAAGAGAAAAAAAGAGACATGAGGCAGACGTGGTCTTCAAACCCGTCGCCTCACACAAAAGAAGAAGAAGAAAAAAAAAGAAGAGACATGAGACAGACGTGGTCTTCGAACCCGCCGCTTCACAAATCCTTCTCCTCGGCTCCCGTAGCCTGCTTCCCCGATTCGGCCCTTGCGGCCCGCTTCCCAACATCTCCGGCTCTTGCAACCCGCTTCCCAGAATTTGGCCCTTTACGGTCTACTCCCAGAATTCGGCCTTTACGGCCTGCTCCCCAGAATTCGGCCTTTACGGCCTGCTCCCCAGAATTTGGCTCTTGCAGCCCGCTTCCCAACTTTGGCTCTCGCAGCCTGCTTACCTTTGGCCCTCGTGGCTTGCTTCCTAACCTTGGCTCTTGCAGCCTACTTCCCTTTGGCTTTTATAGCCCGCTTCCCAATTATGGCTCTCGTAGCCTGCTTGCCATTGGCTCTTGTAGTCTGCTCCCTTGATTTGGCTTTCGTAGCCTGCTGCCCACAATCTCGGCTCTTGCAGCCTGCTTCCCAATATCTTTGGCTCTTGCAGCCTGCTTCTCAGAATTTGGCCTTTACGGCATGCTTCCCAGAATTCAGCTCTTGCAGCCCGCTTCCCAACTTTGGCTCTCGCAGCCTGCTTACCTTTGGCTCTCATGGCCTGCTTCCCTTTGGCTTCTATAGCCTGCTTCCCAGAATTCGGCCTTCACGGCCTTCTTCCCGTAACTTCGGCTCCTGCAGCCCGCTTCCCAACTTCGGCTCCTTCAGCCTGCTTCCCATAATCTGGCTCTTGCAGTCTGCTTACCTTTGGCCTTCTGGACTGCTTCCCAATTTTGGCTCTTGCAGCCTGCTTACCTTTGGCCTTCACGGCCCGCTTCCCAACTTTGGCTCTTGCAGCCTACTTATCTTTGGCTTTTATAGCCTGCTTCCTAACTTTGGCTCTCATAGCCTACTTCCCCTTTAGCCTTTGTGGCATGCTTCCCAGTTCTGGCTCCCGTAGCCCGCTTCCCCTTTGGCCTCTGTGGCCTGCTCCCCAATTCTGGCTTTTATAGCCTGCTTTCCAACTTGGGCTCTCGCAGCCCGCTTCCTTTTGGCCTTCATGGCCTGCTTCCCCAATGTCCCTCGGCTTCTATAGCCCGCTTCCCTAATGTCCTTTCGGCCCTCCGTTGTCTGCTTCCCTAATACCTCTACAACCACTACACTTATACGCAACAATAATATTTTCTTATCCCACAAAAAAAAAAACAACAAACAAAAAAAAACACAGTGAAAACAAACAAAAAACAACAACAACAAAACAACAAAACAAAAAAGAAGAAAGAAGAGAATGCTTGATTGCCCTGTTTGCATGGTTGCTTAATATAGAATAATACACCTCCTTGGAATTTTCTAGGACCGTGTTTCCTTGCTAAATAATATCGCCCGATTCCGGATGCACGGGCGTCACGGCACTCACTCGAAGGGAACCCAATTATGGCAGGTGCACACGTCAAGGGGAAGAGTCATGGCTGAATCGCTAAGCCCAACTCACAAAATAAACCTGAGGCAACCCTCCCACACTTAACACTTAATGTGTTCAATAGCTTTCAACCATAGGGATTGCCCGAATTCCTTCTTAGCACTCTACGGAGACTTAAATTCCTGCACTCGCGTGAAAGGTAATCGTGAGGAAAAAACTGCCTACCCCTACTGTAAAACAAAAAAAGAGAAAGAAAAAAAATGATGCAAAAAAAAGAGAGAGAAACGTGAATCCGAGTAGCCGGGAATCCCCATTGAGACACATGAGGAGACTCGCGCGAAATGGTGAAGCGAATTACAATAAGGATGAAACCTATTAGCCGGGAATCCCCATTGAGACATATGAGGAAACTCGCGTCAAACGGTGGAATCCGCAATAGAATTACAATAAGGATGAAACCTATTAACCGGGAATCCCTATTGAGACATATGAGGAAACTCGCGTCAAACGGTGGAATCCGCAATAGAATCACAATAAGGACGAATCTTAGTAGCCGGGAATCCCCATTGAGACACATGAGGAGACTCGTGCCGAACCGTGAAATCCGCTACCAAAATAAACAAGTGGGGGCTGTGTGAAGCTACCGAAAGTCGAAAGCCTGGAACTAATGTGTAGGCGCTAGAGTGATCCTCGAGTGTCACCAGGAAAACCTGCATATCCATATGGTTAGGGCTCTTTGTTCACACATTTGTACCGCCACGCCACAGAGAATTGCCTCAGGTGAAATGCATGAATTTAGGCTATGCATGCAAGACATGCGATATCCTCTTGACGGGTGCACCACCCCTCAGTTGTGTCTCGCGGCCCGCACCGCATCTGCGAATTACGGGTGATGTCCCTATCCTGTCCCCTATAGGGGGAGCTGCCTTACTTATATTTATGTTATGCTTGCTAATGAATGCTTGCATGCTTAAAAATATATATATAATAAAAATAAAAATAATAAAAATGTGTGCATACAATAAACTCAATTTCGGCTATTGAAGCCTACGTTCCCAGCTACGGCTCGTAGGGTCCAATCTTGGCCCCCTATGGCCTACATCTTGCCCTCACGGCTCCTTAATCTCCCAACTCCGGCTTTTATAGCCTGCTTCCCAATTCTGGCCCTCGTGGCTTGCTTCCCAATATCTTTGGCTCTTGCAGCCTGCTTACCTTTGGTCTTCGCGGACTGCTCCCCGATTCTGGCTCCCGTAGCCTGCTTCCCCGATTCGGCCCTTGCGGCCCGCTTCCCAACATCTCCAGCTCTTGCAGCCCGCTTCCCAAAATTTGGCCCTTTACGGCCTACTCCCAGAATTCGGCCTTTACGGCCTGCTCCCCAGAATTCGGCCTTTACGGCCTGCTCCCCAGAATTCGGCTCTTGCGGCCCGCTTCCCAACATCCCTGGCCCTTTACGGCCTGCTTCCCAGAATCTGGCCTGCACGGCCCGCTTCCGTAACGCCAACTTTGGCCCTCGCGGCCCACTCTCCCGAGTCTGGGTTTCATAACTGATATCCCCGGCGCATTTTTTGAATCAACAAACTCTTCTCTCCATCCCTTCGGACGACGAACATCTCAGTTGCTTCTGGCCTTGGCTGTTTCGGCCTCACTTACTGGCCCCCGTGCCAACAGCTTTCAATTATCAGCCGCTGTGCCTACAACTCTTATATCATTGGCATCCATGCCAACAGCCACCTGGAGTTCTTCAAGAAAAAAGGAAAGAGAAAAAAAAAGAAGGGAAAAGAAGGGAAGAAGAGAAGAAACAAAAAAAAACAACAAAAAAAAGGACAAAAAAAAGAGATGACAAAAGAGAAGAAAAGAAAAAAAAGAGAAGAAGAGAAAAGAGAGAAGAAAAGAAAGAGAAGAGACAAAGAGACCAACATACCACTTCAGTCCCCGGTACCCCGTCGGCACTGATGAAGAGACCAACATACCACTTCAGTCCCCGGCACCCTGTCGGCACTGATGAAGAGACCAACATACCACTTCAGTCCCCGGCACCCCGTCGGCATTGATGAAGAGACCAATATACAACTTCAGTCCCTGGCACCCTGTCGGCACTGACGAAGAGACAAAGAGACAATAAGCCAGGTCAGCTCCCGACGCCCTGTCGGCGTTGACGAAGAGACAAAGAGACCAACAAATCAGGTCAGCTCCCGGCGCCCTGTCGGCACTGACGAAGAGACCAAGAGACCAACATACCATGTCAGCGCCCGGCACCCTATCGGCACTGACTAAGAGACAAAGAGATCAACAAACCCGGTCAGCCCCCGGCATCCTGTCGGCACTGACGAAGAGAAAAAGAGACAAAGAGACCAACAAAGCATGTCAGCTCCCGACACCCTGTCGACACTGACGAAGAGACAAAGAGACCAGCAAACCAGGTCAGCTCCCGGCACCCTGTCGGCACTGACGAAGAGACAAAGAGACCAACAAACCGTGTCAGCTCCTGACACCCCGTCGGCGCTGATCCAGAGGCAAAGAGACTAACATACTGCTTCAGTTCCCGACACCCCATCGGCACTGATGAAGAGACAAAGAGACCAATATGCTGCTTCAGTTCCCGACACCATGTCGGCACTAACGAAGAGACTAAGAGATCAACAGACCATGTCAGCTCCCGGCACCCTGTCGGCACTGGCGAAGAGAAGAAAAGACCAACACATACCATGTCAACGCCTGACACCCTGTCAGGCATTGGCAAAGAGCAGAAGAGACAAACAAACCGCGTCGGTCCCCCGGCACCCTGTCGGCACTGACGAAGAGAAGAAGAGAACAAGTAAACCATGTCAACGCCCGACACCCCGTCGGCACTGATGAAGAGAAGAAGAGACCAACATGCCATGTCAGTCCCCGATACCCCGTCGGCACTGATGAAGAGAAGAAGAGGCCAACATGCTACGCCAGCTCCCAACACCCTGGCGACACCGACGAAGAGGAAAAGAGGCCAGTACACCCGCGGGCACCGCCCGGCTCATCCTTCGCCCGCGCTACCCGTGGGTGGGGGGCATTTGTGGACACCAAAAAATTGCAAACCCAGATATCCTACTCGGCCTCGCATCAACAACATCGCCGAGTGAAGAAGCCCAGGAGAGACTGGTCGTCCGGACTCCCCAAATATGTACACTGCCGTGAAGCCGTCCCCGGAGTCACGACAGCAAAGAGAAACCAACTCCCGGGAAGCTCATAATCCATGGGGCCTCGAAGAAAATCAAATGGGCCACAACTCGTGCTCACAACGGGCTCAAAACTGCCCATTTAGCCCTTCAGCGGCACGCCCCTGGAGCCCTTCAGCGGCACACCCTCCAGGGTGCTCCAGCGGCACGCTCCCGTGAACCCCCTTCAGCGGCACAGCCCCCAGCGGCACGCCCTTCAGACGCCCCAGCGGCACGGCCATCCAGCCCTTCTGCGGCACGCTTCATCGCACCAAGTCTATACAGCCATCAGCCCAAGTCTGTACGTTGGCTGAATGAACAAACGAAGTCTGTACAGCCAAGCCCCAAGTCTGTACATTGGCTGAATGCACAAACAAAGTCTATACGTCCAAGCTCCAAGTCTGTACATTGGCTGGCTGTTTTGAACGCAAAGTCTATACACTCGTGTGGCAAGTCCGTACAGAGTTCTGGCAAACGCGAAGTCTATACACTGGTGAAGTCTGTACATCCACCAGTTCAACGCAAAGTATGTACATCGATGAAGTCTATACATCAGCCCCTGCAAGTCTATACGTTGCAGCTAGGTGAAGTATGTACAGCCCATGCCCTGCCGAAGTCTATACACTCACTTGCCCTGGTAACCGTCCAACGGCACACCCCAGGCCGCTCAGCGGCACACACCCCAGACCGCTCAGCGGCACACCTCCCAGGTGCCCATCGGCACACCCCCCCAGGCCGCTCAGCGGCACACCCTCAACGCCCTCAGCGGCACGCCCTCCTTGCCGTTCAACGGCACGCCCTTTGGTCTCTTCAGCGGCACGCCTGCCGTGTCTTCCAGCGGCACGGCCTTTGGCCCTCCCAGCGGCACACTTCTTGAGCCCGCCAGCGGCATAGCGTTAAGGCATTTCAACGGCCGAAAGACGTGATGCCCATGCCCTACGGATTCTTGGCGCGCAGTGGACTTGCTGAGGTGTCGCCCGGGGAGAGAGCCACGCTGCCTACTCCTCCTGCCACCCAGGACAAGGGAGTCAAACCCCATTAAATCCCCGCCGGACGCTTCCCGCCTTCGGACGCTCTGGCCACCCGGGGTATAAAACCCCTCTTCGCTGCGAATAGAAAAAAAAGAGGGGGAGGAAGGGCATACACTCACAGACAGATACACGCAGAAGAGAAGAAGAGAAGAGAAGAAGAGAAGAAGAGGAGGAGAAGAGAAGAAGAGGGGAGAGGAGAAGAAGAAGAGAAGAAGAAGGAGAAGAGAAAAGGGGGGGAAGAGGAGGAAGAGACAGAGAGACACACGCAGAAGAGAAGAAGGGAAGAGAGGAAGAGAAGAAAGAAGAGGAGGGGAGGCTCCGCCTCCCCCTTCCTGCTGCTCCGTCCACCCGCCACCGCCGTCCGCGCGAAGAGAAGAAGGACAAGAAGAGAAGAAGAGGAGCTCGTCGCTCCACCTGCCACCACCGTCTGTGTGAAGAGAAGAAGAGAAGAAGAGTGAGTGGAGAGAGGGAGTGAGGTCCGGGAGGGGAGGAGTCCATGCTCCATCCCCTCCCCCCCCCCCACTGTATTTTTTTTCTCCTCTTCATTTCCTTTCATTTTTTGTTTTGCCATCGTTGCAATGTATTAGTCCCCTCGGGGAACTCCTTTCGTGAGAATAAAAGTAGAAGGCTTGCAAGTATTTTTTCTTGGACGTCTTTCTAAAGCATTTCTTCCGTGTTTGCATCCTTCGGTGTTTCACGTCCCCTTTCCCTTTCTCCTTTTGTTAGGGTTTGTTTCCTCCCGGGTATTTTTGCCTTCGCTCACCCCTAGTCCAGCCCCAGCGGCACACCCTAGCCGTGCCCCAGCAGCACGTCCCAACCAGCCTTCGCCGGCACACCCCCATTGGGCCTGTGCCGGTGCACTCTTCAACACCCTTCGCCGGCACGGCCTTGGCTGCCTTTCCTCGGCACGCCTATGATGGACCTCGCCGGTACGCCCCTTTGGGCCTTCCTCGGCACGGCCTTCATGGCCTTCACCGCCATACCCTAGGCCCCCTTGGCCCGGCACACTTTCCCTTCCTTCTTGCCCGATGCACTCCCCCCTCAGCCAGTCCTAGAGTAGCCTTCCACTCGCCGTTCCCTTCGAGTTTTCCGAGGTTTATAATGGTGTTGCCGCTCTCGGGCGCCCACCTCCAGTTGTCGGGTTCCGCCACTCCATGTGGGCGCGTTCCCTGTATCTCCCTTACGCTCGGGTTAAGGGGAGATGCTGCCGAATTTTCGTTAGAAACAATAACATATTGAAAGACAAAAGGAAGCAAAAAATAAATGGAACAACCACACATTTAAAAGACAAAAGACAGCAACAAACAAACGAAAAGAACAACGGTGAAATGCCTTAACCAAAGCAAATGGAACCGCAATCAATTCAAAGAGGACCGAATCGAACGACAACTAAACAACTTGAACATCCGCCCTCACAAAATAAAGAATGAAAATTAATCAAGAGAAGAAAAGAAGAAACCCATGCAAACTTAATAAAATCAGGAAAGAAGAAAATAAAAGCCTTAAAAGAAACAGAGGAGGAGTGGGCTCCCCATGCCTTTCGCCGGTACGCCCCTTCAGCTACCTTCGCCGGTACACCCTCAAGCTACCCTTGGCCGGCACACCCTTCACCGGCACACCCACTCGCGCCCTTCGCCGGCACACCCTCCATGGCCCCTCGTCGACACACCTTGCCAACTCTTCCCCGGTACGCCCTTCAGTGGCCCTCGCCGGCACACTCCCGCTTGGCCCTTCGCCGGCACGCTCCTTTGGCACTCAGCGGCACGCACCCTTTCAGCCCCTCAGCGGTACACTCCCTCAGCCCTTCAGCGGCACACTCCTCAGCCCTTCAGCGGCACAGCCCCAGGCCCTTCAGCGGCACACTCCCATCCCTTCAGCGGTACACCCCCAGGCCCTTCAGCGGCACACTCCCAGCCCTTCAGCGACACACCCTCAGCCCTTCAGCGGTACGCCTTTCTCTTAGCCCTCTAATGACCCATTCTCTCTCCAGAAAATATGAGTAATAATAATAATAATAATAAATAATAACATATTCAAAAAATGAATAAATAAATAAGAATAATAAAGGAATAAGTAATAGTAATAATAAGCTTAAAAATAATGACGATAATAATAATTAGACAAATAAACGATAACAAAAAAATGAATGAATAATAATAACGAACTCAATAAGAATGATAAATAAATAAAAGATAACCAAAATAAATAATAATAACAAACTTAACGAAACACGACAAGCAAATGAATGACAATAAAATGAACAAAATAAATAACAAACCTAACAATAACACTGATAAATAAATAAATCATTAAAAAATGATAAAGAGATAGTAATAACAAACTCACTCAAAGATACGCATAAATTAACGAATAATAATGATAAAATTTCAATTGATAACAAAACAATGAGATCCACTTTGCAGTCCCGTCTCTCTCGTGACCCGGTGCCGAAGGAACAACAATGTCGCCCTTCCAGGTTGGGCCTGAGTCTTGGGAATCATCCCGAACTGGCCGTGACCCGACCTCGCCTCGGGCTGACATTCCGATTAAACCAGATTCATTTCTCCGGTCGGATCCCTTCCGAGCCGCTACTAAAATTGCCGCACGTTCGGCAGATATTTGAATGGGTTCACCTCGGTTTTCGTCGCGTTTCTATTACGGACCTATGTCTAAACATGAAAAGACCCGTGAGCAATCAATATGGCCGACGGCTCCCTCCCCGACATGGTCGTGAGCCGGCATTACTCCGGACCGATAGCCCGTTAAATCGGATTCATTCTAACGGGCCGGGATTCGCTCCCACTCTTTCATTGAAATTGCCATAAACTCGGCATACATTTGCACGGGGTCGTTTCCTCCCACGTCACACTTTCAATATGGGCCCTTGCCCGAACATGAAGAGGTCCGCAAGTGACCGACAGAATCGGAATAGAACGAGACGGCTCTCGCCACCCCTGGACTCCTTCCATGGGAATATTAATAAGACCTCCGTGGGCCACACTTAGACCTCGGGCCCGCCCCGATCATGGTCATCGTCTGGCTCATATCCTTGATCTACAGCCCGCTCCTTTCGAACATGTTTTCGGTTCTTGAGTCTAGTCCCCGGACTCCCCCCCGTTGCCCTCCGGCACCGAAAATATTAATGATGCCCGCGCAAGCCTCGTTTGGACCACGGGAGGCGCCCCCAATATGGTCCTGGCTCGATCTCGCACCGGGCCAATAGATTCACTGGTTTCCAACTACAACAACCGAGATTCAACCGAATGTTTTCAGTGTCTCGGAATAATAAACTTGTCGTATCCCGGCACACATATGTTCCAGGTCCTCCCGTGGTGATTACAATATTCTCAAGCCGGACTCCCGTCTGAATATTAAATGGTCTCCCGAATGACCGATATGTTTCGAACGCCCGCTTCTCCGGACACAGGGCTTTTCAGCCGATTCAAGGGATATTCCCTCGTTGCCCCTTGGCACCGGAAATATTAATGACGCTCATGCAAGTCTCGTTTCGACCGCGGGGGGCCCACCGTAGTATGGTCGCAGCTTGCCCTTGCACCGGGCCAACAGATTTACCGATTTCGACCGCTCTAACCGAGGTTTAGCCAAATGTTTTCCATTCTTCTGAACAATAAAATGCCACATCCTGGTGTACATATGCTCCGGTCTCCCCGCGACGATCACGCTTTTCTCGAGCCGGACATTCGTCCGAAGATTAAATGGTCAGCACATGACCGACATGATCTCGAATGTTTCCTTCTCGCCCTCGCATGAGGATTTCAATACCTCGTAATAGACCTTTCATGCAATTAATCTCTTGGCCATGAGGCCCTGAATCCCGGCGATTAATCAAGGGTGTTCCCTCGTATGGGGGATGTAAATGACGTCGTGACCTTTATGGCGCGGCGGGTTTTGGTCCCGACACGAACCACACAATCGTCTGACGAAGTTAGATCGAGCGCACCATGGGCTCTTTGGAGCCCGAATAAATTGTCACTTCTGTGACTGGCAAGCCCACGCACTCAATAAACGAATAAACCAACGAGAGAATAACAGGTGAAAAAAGTGCGTCCACAGTGCTTCGTGAATTTTTGTGGAATATCAAGCAAGAATGTCATGTTGTGCCGTGGATCTTTACTTATTTATAGAAATAGTACTCCCAGCGCAATGCGACGCCAGTAGCATCATACCCTATGGTTTATAAAATAGTACGTTTCCGGCAATCAGCCGAGGGCACTAGCATAGTGCCCTTGAACACAATCAGTGCTCAATCGCATCCTCAGTTATAAATTAAGCTACTTCCACGCAATATAACAGTACAGTATGGCCAAGAATATAGCACTTCTAATAATTCCATGATAACTAAAATCAATGAATGAATGCTTCACTTTTGAATATATGAGATCAAGAATGACATTTAAACTAAGTTATGCTTATAGAATAAATCGACAGCATAACGGTATTTTCCTTAACTTCCATTTCTTTTTGATCAATTTAAGCAATAGGATAAGTTCTAGATCATCAAGGTTTGTCTAGAATTAATAGAATATCAACCCTTGGTCAAACCTTGGGTTAACATATACAAGCTATGTAACGGTCATTGGCTGGGCCGTTACATTATGTAACGCGCCAGTAATGGGCCGTTATATTAAGCTGAGTTCAGAAAGATGAAATTAAACTCAGATGAATGTGACGGTCGTCCAGTGGGCCGTTACATGTGCTTGACGGTCCAGTGGAGAGCCGTTACATTACAAGAACTAGAAAACTCTATAGTGTAATCTAGTTAATGGGCTTTGATGGTACAACCAACTCCGGGTCCTAGTGGGAATCCCAGGCTCGCGGAGAATTACGGAGACCTTGAAACAATGATTTCCTAGTCCATTGGAAGGATTATCCAATAGAGAGGTCCTCATGTCCAAGATTGTGTTCCTATAGTGCAAAGTGTGAACTAATGACAACATACCGGAATATGTGCCATGTACTTATAGAATTGACTCTATTGACATAGTGAGATATGTATAATCAATGTGAAAATCATGATAAAAACTCCGTCAATACAATGTTAAAAAGTCATGCTTTATAGTACAAAACTATAGAATTTGGTTTAACATAACTTAAGTAGAAGTGATGACAAAACATGCAATACCTATCTTGAATAATCAAATATCCTTAAAATCACATGATTAGGTTTAAAACTTAGGTACTAGGTTTTAACCATAATAAGATTGGCAGGTTGTATTCAGTCATATGGTTGACAGAACACAGGATATAACGGTCTGGAGATGGGGCGTCACAGTGAAAGTGACGGTCACGACCCAGCCGTTACATGATTGTAACGCGTCTGTCCAAGCGCGTTAGAAACATTAGTACAATTCAAATACTACCGAGTTTGTAACGGTCTGTCGTAGGGCCGTTACTTGAAAGTGACGGTCCTATGCTAGTGCGTTACAGTATCTGCTAATAGAAAACAATCATAGAAACTAAGAGAATAACTCACATCATGTCTTTTATCAAAACATGATGAGCTTCTAATCATGTTATCGAAGTAAGGCCATCTACATGCATAGGTAATCATGAATAGATGATTAGTCATGTTTTAATTTCTTAATTTGGCTAAGAGGTGCATGATGTGCATAGAACAAATAAAACATGAAATCAATGCTCTATAATGCATGGAATTTAATCAAACCAGAGGGCTTTTAGTCCTATCATGCTGTTTTTGCCGTTCATGAGATAACCTACCTCTTACTTAGACTGTAGTTTCTGAATTTGGTTGAGAACCGTGCCCTAGATCCCTTCCTTCTCTTGTGACTTTTTCAGCAACTTCTTTAGGCTCTAACTCCACGCCTTCTTGACCTAAAGATGTGAAATTTGGAGGGGAGTTAGTCTAAAGTATTGTAAACAAATTATTCTAAAGAACTTACCTGAGATAATGACTCCTTACCTTGCTTCTTTACGTCCAAAAAGTAAGGGTCGCACAGTTCAGAACTATGCCCTATTTATAGAGTTTAGGCTAGGTTTTGAAGATTAGATCGAGTTTAGAGTCCTTATTTCATCAAATCCTAATCTCTAAGAGTCCTTAGAGTTTTTTACAATCCTTCCCAAGTCGATCCATAGTGGATAGGAACATCAAGTTCCAATCTTTTCATGAGTCCCTTCACTTACGGAACTAACAGGAATGTAACGGTCGAGCGCCCATGCGTTACATGGCTGTAGTGGTCTTACGATAGACCGTTACAGTCATCATAGTTTAGAGTTTCACTTTATGAAAACTCTTTTGTTAATTATCCAAATCATTATCTTATAGTATTGGTATTTATCCTTAATATCCGTGGATAGACTTTGATTAGCTTCTAGAATGTGGGCCAAACTTTAATGGGCCAGAGTTAAAACCTTTTGGACTTTAATTAAGTGGTTTGGGTTAATTGATTAACACCACTTGGCCTCATAATAACCATTTATAAATTTATTTAGACCTTTATAAATTCTTGAAAAGTATTTAAAATTTCTGGGGCACTACACCCTCCCCCACTTAGAAAGAATTTGGTCCCTAAATTCAAAACATGTATTGAGGAGAGTGTACTTACAATTAAATAATTCCGGGAATCTTTTCTTCATAGCTGATTCGATTTCCCATGTTGCTTCATAAGGCCATGCTTTCTTCCATTGAATCTTAACCATAAGAATGACCTTATTTCTGAGTTGATGCACTTCCCGATCCAGAATCTTTATCGGTGTTTGTTCATATGTCAAGTCTTTCTGAATCTCCAGATTGTCATAAGTGATAATGTGATCTGGATCATACACATACTTTTTCAACATCGAGACGTCAAATACGTCATGAACTTCTGCTAACTGTGGTGGCAAAGCCAATTTATTGGCCACTTCACCGATCCTTTCGAGGATTTCAAATGGACCGATAAATCTTGGAGTTAACTTTCCTTTAATGCCAAATCTTCGAATACCACAACCCGGAGAAACCTTTAGATATACATGTTCTCCTACTTGAAATTCCAAGTCGCGCCTTCGATTGTCAACATAAGATTTCTGCCTATCTTGTGCCATTTTCATCCTTTCCTGAATGAGCTTGATTTTCTCTGTAGAATCCCTGATTAAATCGGGGCCTAGAAATTACCTTTCCCCTATTTCATTCCAACATATTGGTGATCGACAACTTTTCCCATATAGAGCTTCAAAAGGTGTCATTTGTATGCTTGCTTGATAGCTGTTGTTATATGCAAATTCTACCAAAGGCAAGTGATCATGCCAACTTCCTCCAAAATCAATGACACAAGCCCTGAGCATATCTTCTACCACTTGATTTGTCCTTTCTGTTTGACCATCAGTTTGTGGATGGAAAGCGGTGCTAAAATTCAATCTAGTCCCAAGTGAATGTTGTAGGCTCTTCCAGAATTGTGATGTGAATCGGGGATCTCTATCTGATACAATAGCGATAGGGACTCCATGTAACTTGACAATTTCTTTTATCTATAGTGCTGCTAGAATATCTACAGACTATCGACTTTTTATTGGTATGAAATGTGCAGATTTAGTCAATCGGTCTATAATTACCCATATTCCATCGTGTCCACCTCTTGTCTTAGGTAGTCCCATAATAAAATCCATTCATATGCTCTCCCATTTCCATTCCGGGACACTTAAGGGATGTAATTTACCTGCGGGTCTGAAATGTTCCGCCTTCACTTGTTGACATGTGAGACACCGAGATACGAAGTCAGCTACTTCCCTCTTCATATTGGGCCAACAAAAATTTCTTTTGACATCCTGATACATTTTTGTACCTCCTGGATGAATGGTATACTTTGATTTATGTGCTTCTTCTAAGATCAATTTCTTTGTATCTTCATGATCGGGTATACACATTCGGCCCTTGAATAGCATTCTTCCATCTTCGGATATAGAAAAATCCGATCTTTGTTCAATATTGGCGTTAATTTCTAGTAAAATTGGGTCATCCTCTTGTAACTTGGCCAAATCCTCAATCAATGTTGGTTGAGCTCGGATATTTGCCATGAAACAATTATCTTCCCTAATGTCAACATCTAGATTCAATTGAGCAAATTGAGGAACATGGTTAGTCATACTAATCATGAGAATTGATAACATACCCATTGGTTTTCTGCTAAGTGCATCTGCTACAGCATTCGCCTTGCCAAGATGATATTGAATAGCGAAATCGAAGTCTTTAAGATATTCCAACCATCTCCTCTGCCTCATGGTAAGCTCTTTTTGAGAAAATAAATATTTCAAACTCTTGTGGTCTGTGTAGATCGTGAACTTTTCTCCATAAAGATAATGACGCCAAATTTTCAAGGCGAAAATAACTGCTGCTAATTCCAAATCATGTACAGGATAATTTTCTTCGTGACGTTTCAATTGTCTTGAAAAATAGCAAATCACCTTTCCATCTTGCAAAAGGACACACCCTAAGCCAATTCCAGATGCATCCGTATATACTTCAAATCCAGCACCCTCTATTGGTAGTGACAAAACAGGGGCTGATGTAAGATGATTCTTAAGATTTTGAAAACTCTTTTCACAGTCCTTCGACCAGATAAAAGGATTTTCTTTTCTGGTAAGTCTACTTAAAGGAACCGCGATCTTTGAAAAGTCCTTTATGAATCTTCTATAATAACCTGCTAGACCCAAAAAGCTTCTAACTTCAGATATAGTCGTTGGTCTGCTCCAATCTCTGACAGCTTCTACCTTAGAAGGGTCCACAGCAATACCTTCTTCTGAAATAATGTGGCCTAAGAATGAGACTTCCTTGAGCCAGAATTCACACTTATTGAGTTTGGCATATAGCTTATGTTCTCTAAGTGTTTGCAAAGCTATCCTTAGATGTTCTTCATGTTCTTCTTTTGTCTTGGAGTATATCAGGATATCATCGATGAAGACGATGATGAATTGATCTAAATATGGCTGGAAGACACTGTTCATAAGTTGCATGAATGCTGCTGGGGCATTAGTTAACCCAAACGGCATTACCACGAATTCATAGTGGCCATAACGACTTCGAAAAACCGATTTTTAAATGTCCTCTTCTTTGATTCTAAGCTGATGATAACCTGATCTTAGGTCAATCTTAGAAAAATATTCTGCTCCCGAAAGCTGATCGAAGAGCTCATCAATACGCGGCAATGGGTATTTGTTCTTGATCGTAAGTTTATTCAATCGCCGGTAGTCAATGCATAACCTGAGAGAACCATCCTTCTTTCTGACAAATAGAACCGGCGCACCCCAAGGGGATGTGCTAGGTCTGGTAAAACCCTTGTCTAGAAGTTCTTGTAATTGCTTCTTTAATTCCTTGAGTTCTGTGGGGGACATCCTGTAAGGGCTATAGAAACAAGTGATGCACCTGGAATGAGTTCAATGGTAAAGCTTACTTCCCTCTCGGGCAGTAAATTAGGTAGTTCAGATGGGAATACGTTCGGGAATTCATTTGCAATAGGAATGTTTGCTAGGATAATTTCCTTAGATTCGGTGACTATGACTGAAGCAAGAAAAGCTTTACATCCTTGCGAGATAAGTTTGCAAGCGTGTAGAGAAGATATAATGGTAGGATGCTTCTTGTATTTGATGCCAAGAAAGGAAAATCTTGGAAGATCGGACTTTCGGAAAGATATAATTCTATTTCGGCAGTTGATGTAAGCATCATGGTCTACAAGCCAATCTACCCCTAAAATGGCATCGTATCCTTTCATGTCAAGGCATACTAAGTTTGCGGAGAGATTGTGTCCTTCTACCACTACCTCACAATCAGGATAATAGTTGGTAAGCTTAGTTCCAGATCCTAAAGGTGTAGTAATAGCGAGATCTGAAGGTAGGAGAACTGATGCAGTTTGTAAGGTTTTTGCAAAAGTGGTGGAGATAAAAGAATGAGAAGCACCAGTATCAAATAGCACGAATGCAGGACGAGAACAGATTTGAATAGTACCTTCCATGAGCCCATCATTTTGATCCCTGGACGCTTCTTCTTCATCTATAACTGCATTGAGGCGAGCCTGCCTCCTACGTCCTCCGTTATTTGGTTGGTCTTTCATAAGGGGGCAATCTGGCACATGATGCTCTCTACTCCCACAACGCAAACAAGCACCTAGGCGCTTCCAGCATTCTTCAGCTGAGTGGCCAAATTTCTCACAAAAGGTGCACGCCGAGGCGACTTGCTCCTTTTCTTCCTTCACCTTTTTACTACTCTTTTGAGAACTTCCACCGTTCCCGTTCCTTGATCTTTTCTTATTATCACGGCTTTTGTATGGTTCCGTGATGCTGAACTTCTCCTTCTTATAATGCCGATCAGAGCGCCGGTTAGATTCTTCTCCTTTTCCTTTCAACCTTTCGACCTTCTCTAAGGTCCTCTCACATAAATATGCCCTTTGAACCATCTCCGCATAAGTGCGGATATTCTGTGTCCCCAGTTGTTGAATGAAACCGGGCCGTAACCCGTCCATAAATCGGTTTGCTTTCAATAAGTCTGTACTAATCAAATGTGGTGCATATGGTGCTAGCCTTGAAAACTGTAACTCATATTCTGCCACGGACATCATCCCTTGATGAAGGGAGGCAAACTCCATAGCCTTCCTTTCCTTTACATGCTCGGAGAAATATTTGGCACGGAATAAAGTGAGAAAAACATTCCATGTATGTGGCGCATCGGCTGGAGGTGCCGGAACCGATTTCCACCAAGTGCGAGCATCCTTGTTTAATTGGAACGTAGCTAGACGGACTTTCTCCTGATCAGTGCATTGAATAACATCAAATATCCTATTCATCTCATCGATCCAATTTTCTGCTTCATCTGGATTGGAAGATCCATAGAAACGCGGAGGATTTAGACTCTGGAAATTGCGATGAAGGTCTCCTGCCCTTGCCCTGGGTGAGGCCGGCAACAGTTTGTTGCATACCGTCCCAATCTACGCGATGAGCCTTGATAAGAATAATAAGCTACCTGAGAGAAAATAACAACTTGTTATTTATCATGAAATTGGAATGAATCAAAATAATTCTTAAAGCTAATTAGCTATCTTATCCCGGGTTCTACCCAATCCTCACATGGGTGTGGAATTTTTCCTTAGTTCATAGGTAGGGGTCCTTAACCTTGGTCTTATCCTATGACATGACACTTTTCCTTAAGTCCTGAGATTTAGGCTCTGATACCAACTTACTGTCACGCCCCGAGCCTTTAATTACAGCGGAAGACTCGCTCGGGGAGCGCAAACAGCCGGCATGGTAAGCCTCTTGCAAGCAAGAATCAATCAGAGCGCAAGACAATCACACAAGTAAATACAATTGTACAAGATTTAATCAAACTTCAACTTTATTTCATAATGCTCAATATTCAAGATACAATCACTAATTTGATTTCCATTCTACTAGACTCAAGAAATAGAAAAATTACATTGACTCAATCTAGACACTTTAACTTCCTAAGTCTTCACTCTCATCTTTATAACACTTTCACTCACTTCCGGACCCGCTACTAGTATAGCCCGAATCTGAATCCGAACTATTTCCATCTCCTGAAAAATATTGGAGGTCATGAGCACACTTGCCTAGTAGGTATCTTCGCATCAACATGAAGGCACTATTTAAGTAATTATCATTTTAGCTCTAAAGAAATAAGGTAAAATCATGCGAATGCGAATCAATCATGCGATCAAATCAATAGAAACAAGATAACCATGTAAGATAGAATGATCAAGAATGAACTAGCAAGAATATAACAAGAACATGATATTGGCCTTCCATGAACAAGAATGTAACGAGATTGTACTAGCAAGCCACATATTCCTCACTTTAGCATCTTATGCTTAAGAGCAAGTGCTTCGTGAATTTCTGTGGAATATCAAGCAAGAATGTCATGTTGTGCCGTGGATCTTCACTTATTTATAGAAATAGTACTCCCAGCGTAATGTGACGCCAGTAGCATCATACCCCATGGTTTATAAAATAGTATGTTTCCGGCAATCAGCCGAGAGGACTAGCATAGAGCCCTTGAACACAATCAGTGCTCGATCGCATCTTCAGTTATAAATTAAGCTACTTCCACGCAATATAATAGTACAGTATGGCCAAGAATATAGCACTTCCAATAATTCCATGATAACTAAAATCAATGAATGAATGCTTCACTTTTGAATATATGAGATCAAGAATGACATTTAAACTAAGTTATGCTTATAGAATAAATCGACAGCATAACGGTATTTTCCTTAACTTCCATTTCTTTTTGATCAATTTAAGCAATAGGACAAGTTCTAGATCATCAAGGTTTGTCTAGAATCAATAGAATATCAACCCTTGGTCAAACCTTGGGTTAACATATACAAGCTATGTAACGGTCATTGGCTGGGCCGTTACATTATGTAACGCGCCAGTAATGGGCCGTTATATTAAGCTGAGTTCAGAAAGATGAAATTAAACTCAGATGAATGTGACGGTCGTCCAGTGGGCCGTTACATGTGCTTGACGGTCCAGTGGAGAGCCGTTACATTACAAGAACTAGAAAACTCTATAGTGTAATCTAGTTAATGGGCTTTGATGGTACAACCAACTCGGGGTCCTAGTGGGAATCCCAGGCTCGCGGAGAATTACGGAGACCTTGAAACAATGATTTCCTAGTCCATTGGAAGGATTATCCAATAGAGAGGTCCTCATGTCCAAGATTGTGTTCCTATAGTGCAAAGTGTGAACTAATGACAACATACCGGAATATGTGCCATGTACTTATAGAATTGACTCTATTGACATAGTGAGATATGTATAATCAATGTGAAAATCATGATAAAAACTCCGTCAATACAATGTTAAAAAGTCATGCTTTATAGTACAAAACTATAGAATTTGGTTTAACATAACTTAAGTAGAAGTGATGACAAAACATGCAATACCTATCTTGAATAATCAAATATCCTTAAAATCACATGATTAGGTTTAAAACTTAGGTACTAGGTTTTAACCATAATAAGATTGGCAGGTTGTATTCAGTCATATGGTTGACAGAACACAGGATATAACGGTCTGGAGATGGGGCGTCACAGTGAAAGTGACGGTCACGACCCAGCCGTTACATGATTGTAACGCGTCTGTCCAAGCGCGTTAGAAACATTAGTACAATTCAAATACTACCGAGTTTGTAACGGTCTGTCGTAGGGCCGTTACTTGAAAGTGACGGTCCTATGCTAGTGCGTTACAGTATCTGCTAATAGAAAACAATCATAGAAACTAAGAGAATAACTCACATCATGTCTTTTATCAAAACATGATGAGCTTCTAATCATGTTATCGAAGTAAGGCCATCTACATGCATAGGTAATCATGAATAGATGATTAGTCATGTTTTAATTTCTTAATTTGGCTAAGAGGTGCATGATGTGCATAGAACAAATAAAACATGAAATCAATGCTCTATAATGCATGGAATTTAATCAAACCAGAGGGCTTTTAGTCCTATCATGCTGTTTTTGCCGTTCATGAGATAACCTACCTCTTACTTAGACTGTAGTTTCTGAATTTGGTTGAGAACCGTGCCCTAGATCCCTTCCTTCTCTTGTGACTTTTTCAGCAACTTCTTTAGGCTCTAACTCCACGCCCTCTTGACCTAAAGATGTGAAATTCGGAGGGGAGTTAGTCTAAAGTATTGTAAATAAATTATTCTAAAGAACTTACCTGAGATAATGACTCCTTACCTTGCTTCTTTACGTCCAAAAAGTAAGGGTCGCACAGTTCAGAACTATGCCCTATTTATAGAGTTTAGGCTAATTTTTGAAGATTAGATCGAGTTTAGAGTCCTTATTTCATCAAATCCTAATCTCTAAGAGTCCTTAGAGTTTTTTACAATCCTTCCCAAGTCGATCCATAGTGGATAGGAACATCAAGTTCCAATCTTTTCATGAGTCCCTTCACTTATGGAACTAACAGGAATGTAACGGTCGAGCGCCCATGCGTTACATGGCTGTGGCGGTCTTACGATAGACCGTTACAGTCATTGTAGCTTAGAGTTTCACTTTATGAAAACTCTGTTATTAATTATCCAAATCATTATCTTATAGTATTAGTATTTATCCTTAATATCCGTGGATAGACTTAATTACCTTCTAGAATGTGTGCCAAACTTTAATGGGCCAGAGTTAAAACCTTTTGGACTTTAATTAAGTGGTTTGGGTTAATTGATTAACACCACTTGGCCTCATAATAACCATTTATAAATTTATTTAGGCCTTTATAAATTCTTGAAAATTATTTAAAATTT
This sequence comes from Amorphophallus konjac, assembly GCA_022559845.1. Classification (NCBI taxonomy): domain Eukaryota; kingdom Viridiplantae; phylum Streptophyta; class Magnoliopsida; order Alismatales; family Araceae; genus Amorphophallus; species Amorphophallus konjac. Next base: position 244,047,663 of record CM040123.1, read on the forward strand.
TGGGGCACTACATCAACTAACCGCCTTTAAAGAATGGTGCAGTTACTAAGGCCATACCCGGGATACAACCCAGTCTGAGAGGGAGAAGCAGAAGAAAAATGGGAGACAAGCTTTATGTAGGATGGTAGATATTGGGATTTGAATTCCTTCCAGGGCACTACCCCTCAAAGATACAGTATGTTGCGCCGGACTATGTCTTTAATTTTTAGACCCATATTTATCAGGCACGCATGCGACCGGACTCATGACGTCCCGCGGGGAACTGTACTGCCACTCTTTCCATGCCTTTCAATCATAATTTTGCATATAGATTCATTGAATTCTATTTTTTGACAGCCCTTATTGGCTAGATATAGCATGAAAGCTCATTTTTCTCAGGGGTCAAGACTGCTCTTATTTGAGACCTCTCTCATATTAGGGAGTGCCTAGGTTGGTCATCTCATCCATCAATCTCTTGCCCTTGCACTTGGCTGAGTAGAGAAAAGAAAAGATCTTTGTGCATACCCATGGTATGGCCAAAGTAGCAACGGTGTTCCCTCAAAGGAAAATCAACTATGGCTCGCTATGTAGTGTGTGAAAAACTCATGCTTAAAGGTCACCCTCAATGATCGGGGAAAGAAACTAGACTCCCAGCGTGAAGCTATCACTAGCCTAAAAATGCTGTAGAAGCGAACTCATTTTGACTGACCTAAGCAAACTCAGCTAAAGTCACTCAAACCATGTGAGGAACCATCATTATAACGATGTGCATGAATAATAGTGATGGAAATAATATCATGTTCTTGCGCAAAATGAAGATACCTTGTAAATCCATAGCATGAAACCAGCGTCCTGAAGTGATCTTGAATAGTGTGTGTTGATTATAAAATTAGAACGCCCCCAAATTAAATGATTTGCATAAAAGATGATTTGACAAGATATAGAACTAAAATTGATGATAAAAGGGGGGTTACATGTAATAATCAAAATCCGTGATCGCCACTGAGGCCAACAACATGCCAAATAATATAAAGATCAAGATAAGGCATGTTACATACCTCAGAAATTCAAGAGGGCCAAGAGCTGGCCTGGGGATGAACGCGCTATATCGTCCTAGCGCCTTCTCAGGATCGCGCTATGTTCCTATAGCGCGATATCAGACAGGAAGCGGGATGAGTTGGATTCGTTCCTTCCTTGCTCCAAGGCCGGCCAAGAGAGCAAGGGCTCCACGTATCAATCTTTTAGTGCCTGCAAACAATCATAAACAACAAACAGAAGGCCCATTAGATCGAGATTTTAGTAGAATCTGCCCCTATTCTTAATCAAAAGCATGTAAAAGAAGGGCTCGATTACCTGGGGGTTTGGTGGTTTTTAAACCCCTATGGAAGGGCCAAAAATAGGTTTGGTGTGTGTGTGAATGCGTGTATTTTATAAAAGAAGTATTTTTGAGATCGATATGCAATGCTATGCAAAGATTGTGATGAACGAATTGGGGAGAAAAACTAAGAACTAGGAAGAACACAATATGCCCCTAAATACTCCCTTGGATATGTGAGGAGCGAGGAGTTGTTGATTTGGAACGAAACGCAGCCTCCCCCTCGTCAAGTTCTTGAGTTGCATCCCCTTCAAAACGACGGCCAAGGGTCCAATTTATAGGCGAAGGATCAAGAACGAACCCTAAGTCGGAGTTCGATCCCAAACTAATGACTTGGCGGCTCAAATCAAGGCAATCTTGCCGATTAATGAGGAGGAAAGACTCCTATTAGGGTTAGGAACCTTCCTTTTGACGAAATATGATTGGAAACTTACCAAAATAAGGACTTAGATCAAAAAAGGGGAGTCCGGGTCGGACTGGGTTTCTGACCGATAACGCGCTACAAGCGTATAGCGCGTTCTTCATTATCGCGCTATGACGATATAGCGCGACAATAATTGGCTCACCAAATGATCAGAAAAAGAATAAATACCCATTGGGTAGTCGTTCAATCAAATATTAAATAAGAATAACATCCATAGTGGATGCTATAAAGATCAAATATCAAGGAATATCGACAAGAAAGTGAAGTGATGTCGAATTCGAGATAAGATCCAAGGTATGGAAATTGAATTGTAGGGCCAAGAATAGGGAGAAATCCTAGAAAATCAACCAATTAGGGATCAATTGGGGCATTAACTAGGAGAACAAAGAAATTGCTCAACTTATCGGTCAAAATTGGGTGTCTACAGATGCCCCTCCTTGATATCCGCTTTACAGGGAAGCGAGACGGAGGTGAAACGGAGACAAAACGGAGATGACACGGAGTGGTGGTGACGTAGAGATGAAGTGAAAATGTAGTGGAGCGGACTGATAAGTGGATATCAAGGAAAAAGAGACACCCATCACAGCCGACAAGTGATAGGAATAATCCAGAAAACTCCAAGCTAACCACATGGTCAAGCTAGCAACAATGACTCCTGCTTAGAACGATAGGCGCGGAACAAAGAAAAAGGAGCTGATCAACCTCTTGCACAAAAGAGGCATCCGCAGTGCGTAGCAACTACGAATTTCACTCAATTAGTGGAATGGACGCGAGCCCGGCGGATCCATCGACGCCATCGTGCGGTTCATAACTAATGAGTGGACCAAAAGAGATAAGTTGAATTGGATTGAAAGGAGATAGACAAATTCCAGGCAAAGGTCACATTGACCAACGAGATCCAGCGCTCAACCAGGAGCAATGTTTCAACTTCAGAATGGAATTGAATTTCTTTATTCAAGAATTAAGCATTATTGATCCTTAATTGAGAAGAAAAATTGGACCCTTATGAATGCAAAAAGGGTATGATGCGTGCAGGGCTAAAATAAAATAAAAAATGCAAAGAAAGAATAAAATATAAGATACTCAAGGATAATATTGTTAAATCAAACAGACTCGGGTCAAGAGTTATTCGCAACCACGGCGTGCGAGATGAAATCCATCGTCCCCAAATTTGTCCGATCTAACGGCCTATCCGACGATTAACTGCACGTTTCTAGATCATCACTGTTTTTGGTAGAGGGGAACTCAGATCCCGAAACACACGGAGAACCGGCCGATCCTTGAGAAAATATAATAATGTAAGTATCATATAGTAATGCAATAAAGGAAGGGATAAAGGAACACTTACCTGATGGCACGCCATTTTATTTTCCTTTTCTTTTCCTGGGAATATAGATCAAATTTAAGCAAGCACAAGCGAAGGAACACAAGTTTTTATTCATTCACAGCCTATATTCTTATTGCATTTTCTTTTCTTTTCTTCCCCCCCCCATTTCTATTTTTTTTCTTTTATTTTCATCATCGCGCTATATATACATAGCGCGATAGTGTCGCGCTATGAACATATAGCGCGTTCATTACACACATATATTCAAAAACTGCCCCCCTCCCCTTTCATTCATTCAAACCCATCCTTTCTCTCTCTCACCCTCTCTCCAGCCCAACCCTCTACTGCCCTCATCCAATGGAAGGAGGACCTCCCTGACGCTCCAAACGGCGCGCCACCCGCAGCCGTCAACGTACTCGCGCGGAGGAGGAATGAGTGCCCTCTCCCGTGGAAGAAAATGTCGACTCGGAGGCGACCGTCTCGGCTAGGCTTGAAGGAGATGAAATGGAGATTCCCCCCGACGAGGCCGAGGAGGTTGAAGGTGCTGCGGCGGCTGAGGAGATAGCGGTGGAGCCCATTGGAGGCACGGCGGTTCAAAAACGACGATTGGTAAGAAACCGCCCCAAACTTGTTTTTTCTTTGATTTTTCTTGTTTTTTCTTTCATAAAGGATGAAAACGGAAGGGTAAACGTCCCCTTCGACCAATGTATAGGGCAGAATGCCCATGGAATGAATTTGGGGAATGAGGGGTCACCCCCTACCTTCGGAAGATGAACGCGCTATGTCTTCATAGCGCGTTCTTGATGAACGCGCTATGACGGTATAGCGCGATAAAGAACAGAATGCCAGTTTTTTTTATTTTCTGATTTTTTGTTTTGTTTGATGGACACAAATTGATATTTCTTGCTTTTATGTTGTGTGCAGGGTGTGGAGGGTGCAGTTCGTGCCCGGATTTCATGGACATTGGTTCGGGCCGTCTACTTTGCACTACCGGAGTTTCAACGGGCCCGCCTCTGCCAAATGGGCTTTGGAGAGTTCTTGGAAATAGAGGTGCTGAGAGTCGATGTGGGATTGATAAGGGCTCTGAAAGCCAGATGGGATACGGGGTGCAAGGCCTTCCTCTTCCCCTGGGGTCATATGATCCCGACTTTAGAAGACGTCACCCGTATTACCGGGCTGCGGGTGCATGGATCGGCAGTGACGGGCTGCACTTACCCCGACTACCGGGAGATGGCGCGTAGGCTACTGGGATTGGAGCTAGAGGGGACCGGCCGGACCTCGCTAGTGTCGAGGATCGTTTTACAGGAGAGTCTCGGCTTGTTCCACACACAGAGGGAGGTGGGAGAGACTTTGACGGCTCATGAGAGGAGACTAAAGGCTGGGGCTAGAGAGAGCTTCGTGACCGAGGCTGGCGCACAGGCCGACATGGAGCTGAGGAGGTTTCTTATTCTGATGATCGGCAAGCTACTTCTAGCGACTCAGGGTGATGCAGTGAGCTGCCGATTTCTTCCTCTACTGGAGGATCTGAACAGAGTCGGTCGGTATGCCTGGGGTGCGGCAGTCCTAGCCCATTTGTTTGACAGTTTTGGCATTTCTTCACTCCAGTCTTCACTCGGGGGATTCTACCCTCTACTTCAGGTATCTCTCTAAACCTTAAACTCCATGGATTAAATTATGCACTTACCTCTTATATTGATCACATGAGCTACATTTCAGGTTTGGAGTTATTTGTATCTTCCTACCCTCATGCGTGCTTGGGAGGATCGAGGAGATCTACTGCCCCTGGCCAGACGTTGGACCCTAACACGAGACAGCCGATCTTTGAAGGACCAGGTCACCCACATTCAGGAGATGTTAGATATGATGCCCCATATAGAGGTAAGATTTAATTTTTTTCCAAATTGAATTTAATTATCTGAATGAGATCAATGGCGATGATAAATTGAACTCTGCAGGTGATCTGGACTCCGTATCAGAGGGATATTGGGGTGATGCCCTGGGTGGAGGCGGCCATCCCATACTTCGGGAGAGAGATCTGGTTGCATGCCCTCAACCTGGTCGAGACCTTATACCATAGGCTAATCATAAGGACATTGGGGCTCCACCAGGCGGTAGTAGAGTTCCCGACCCAGGCGACGGACCCACGACCTGGACGACGTTTTCGAGGCCTCCAGGGTACATATGATTGGCGACAGTGTGCCCGGGAGCAGTATGCAGATTGGAAAAGGCGTGGCCGACCAATCCCTGTGGGAGCGGACTCAGATGATGCCTACCTCCAGGCATACTCTCAGACATACGGTAGCCGTGTCTACCAAAGCGCACGTGGACATGTATGCTTTAAATTCAATTGCATTTTCATTTATAAGAACTTGATTATACAATATGTGACCAACATGCGTTATTGCAGTTTGACATAGAGGGGAGACTGGCCATGGTACAGGGACTCCTCGACTCCACGATCCGACAGCGTGAGGACCTCCAGCATACCGTCGATGAGCTGGTAAGTACTTGTAATTTAGAATGATTTGGATTTGAATTTCAATTAATGGTGATCTTTTCTTTTCAGCGTGAGGAGCTGGATGCAGTCCGATCGTCGTATGGTGCTTCATCCTCTACTCAGCCCGTCTGCGACCACACAGATCTAGAGAGCCAGCTTGCTAGTGCAGTTGCTCGGGCGGAGGCAGCTGAGGCCTCCCTACAGGAAAGAGTAAGCAATTTGTTCTTTTAATCTTAGTCTTGAAAACCTTTATTAACATCAGTTATTGACCAAGATTTCGGGTGCAGGAGCAGGAGCTGCGGATAGCGGAAGCAGAGCTGAGGCGCCGCGATGCGGAGGAGCTTCCTCGAGATGTGGCAGAGCTACGCCTCCTACTCGAGGTGGAGAGGAGTGAGCGGCAGAGAGAGAGGGAGGATCGAGACAGAGAGAGAGAGAGAGATGGGAGAGAGAGAGAGTGGAGCGGGAGCTAGAGAGGGTGGAGCTGCATACCAGATTAGGAATCGCCGAGCAGTGGGCGAAGGATGCGGAGGATCGCTATCGGTGAGGGCGTGAGCGGGCTCAGCGCGAGGGATACTCCCGAGCCTATTCGAGTACTGATTATTTAGTTACCTCCTCTGAGCATCAGAGGAGGGAAGATGCTGAGAGAGGAGCACGCGGTGACAGGGGTTCAGCTTCTCGGGGATCGATGGCTCCTCCTAGGTCTTCCCGGGGAGGACAGGAGGAGGCTGAGAGCTCGCGTAGAGGGGGAGATCTGGAGGGTCGAGGGGAGAGCAAGAGAGGTTATTTTATCCATTCTCATTTTGTACTATTTTTACATACATAGTGGAATGAGACAGTCTTTGATACTTGATTGCACCTCTTGTGATTGTTCTTTTGATTTTACGCGCCCCTGTAAAAGGATATCTCTGCAATAATGCCATCATTAATATAATGTAATTTTTTTGGAATTTTCTAAAATATGCAAATTTTTATGAGTTTTCAAAAAGAATATTTGAATTTTTATGTTGAAAAAAGATATGAAAGTTTTGGAAATGCTCAAAAATTTTGGCAATATTCGAAACTTTTTTTTTGGAATTTTGCAATATTCAAAAAATTTTTTTTTTTGGAATTTTGGCAATATTCAATTTTTTTGAAATTTTGGCAATATTTAATTTTTTTTTTGAAATTTCGGTTTAGACATTACTAGTGCAGCATCAACGGATGTTTAAACCACTGGCTAGGGGTCATTGTTCCTTCCCCTTTCGCTCAAAACTGTCCAAAGCCGGGTGTGCATTTAAAGGTGGCTCCCTATAACCGACTTCCCTTGATTAATGGTGCCCCTACCAAGGCCATACCTGAGAAACATTCGGTCTTAGAGGGAGAAGAGAAGAATAATTGAGGATAAGCTTTATGCAGGATGGGAGATGTCGGGACTTGAATTCCTTCCAAGGTATTTCCCCTCAAAGAGGTAATCTGTTGTACCGGGGCTTTGTGCCTTTGATTTTTAGACCCTTGACATGCATACGACCAGGGTTTTCCCTGCGGGGACTTTGCCACTCTTGTCATGCCATAATTCATAATTTTACAATTTATCAAAATTTTGACTTGATTTTCATAATAGCCCTTTTATGCGAGATGTATCATGAAATTTGATTTTAGTTTGGGTCAAGACTGCCCCTATTTGAGACTTCTCTCGTATTAGGGATTACCTAGGTTGGTCATTTCATCCGTCAACCTCTTGCCCCTGCACTTGGCCGAGTAGAGAAGAGAAGAGACTTTCAGATATACTCATGGCATGGCCAAAGTAGCAACGGTGTTTTATCAAAGGAGCCGGCTAAGGACGCCGTGAAGTGTGTGGAATGCCCAGCTAAGGGTTGCTCTTAACAAGCGGGGAGAAAATGTTGAATTCCCAGCGCGGGATTCTTATTAACCAAAGGTGCTGCATAGCACGCCTAAAGACTCTTTTATGAGATTTAGTAAAGATAAAGATACGACCTAGGATAAAGGCCTAAAATACCACTCTTAATCTTGTTAAGAAGCACTTTATTTTGAAAATCATGCGTGAAGCAGTGAGATAATGATATCATAAAAATACGTACTTACGCCAATATGTTACCTTGCGATCTTTGTTTAGAACAGCTGCCGCGAGAGGCGATTTTGATCATCATGGGATTTGTCCTCAAGTGGCAGATAAAAGGATTGGAAGCAAAGGATTTGGGAGTGGCTTAACAAGAAGGAGTGGTTGCTCAGACCAGACTCAGACGAATAAGGAGAAAAAGAAGAGAGGCAAAGGCTAGAACTCCCTTGCTAAGGTGCGGAGACCCTGATTACATGAAAGGTCTACAGAAGGAGTGAAATATCAAGAAGAGAGGTGAGGACTAAAGCCTCGGAAGCAGTGGGAGAAAGGGCAGATGCCCAAAGCAGTGGATGTGGAAGAAGTTGGGTCGGACCCGGGATCAGGAGGAATTAGAAGAAGAAATTTATAGATGGAAAGAGGCGGATCCGGAGGGTCCGAAAGTAGAGGAGGAGAATCCTGATAGGAGGAATCCAGAGGATCCAGAGGAGAAGAATCTCGAGGGACGCGATGCCCTGGGAAGAAATATGCAAAAAGATGATGAAAAAGGAAAAAGAGGACAAAGGACGTGATATCCCGGAGAAGCAGGAAGATGAAATGGAGGAAGGATGGAGGGTCCGGAGGTTCCGGAGGAATGGAATCAGAAGGGTCGGGATGCCCCAAAAGAAGATAGAGATAATAAGATGGAGAATCCGGAGGTTCCGGAGGAGGAAGATAGAAAAGGGAGCGATGCCTTAGGAGGAAGGAAAGAGAGTCCGGTGATTCCAGAGGGGAAAGATACCATGGGACGCGATGCCCAAGGAGAAGAGAAAGATCCGAAGGTTCCGGAGGAAGAAGACGGAAAGGGGCGCGATGCCCAAGGGATAAAGAGAGGGGTGAAGGATCCGAAGGTTCCGGAGGAGTGAAATCAGAAAGGGCGTCATGCCCTAAAAGGAGGGATAAAACACCTGGAGGTTCCAGGGAAATAGCAGGGAAGGGGACGCGATGCCCCGGGGAGAGTGGATTAGAAGAGGATGAAGGATCCGGAGGTTCTAGAAGGCGGGGAAGATACGGGTTTTGAAACTCGGGAGAGAAGAAGTGCAAATGTATGCGAATGCAATGCAACAGATGCGATGAATGCATGAAATGCAACAAATGTGAAGAATACGAGGGATGAGAGGATGAGATCCTCCTCTTCGCCTGTGGAGTGGCCCATGAAAAATCGATGATAGATGTGAATGTGGGTGAAGTTGAATAGAAGGTGGAAGGCCCCTTAGCGGAAGCATGTCTGCCCCTCCACGACAGCAAAAGTGTACAACCAGATAAAATCAAAGTCTGTGATGAAACTTTAACAATCACTGCCAACTCCCTTGGAGGGTGAAGAGTGACAATGTGAGAGAATTGAGAAATTAGAGCGTGAAGCATTGTCATATCCAAGGATTGTGGTGTTTGAAAAGTGTTGAACAAAGCGGGCATTCGCCCCTTGTATGAAAGAGAAGGTTCCAGATTGAAGGATCGGAACAAGGGGTGCCCCGTCTGGCCCTTGGACATAGACTTATACGGCATCAACGCTTGGCATTCTCTTCTAGCGAGCAGCGGCGGGGACTTGGCCTCTTCGACCATGCTTGGCACAACAACCCGGATTGGCATCCGACAAATAAACTCTTGCATCTTGAACAGCATGGCCGTGGCCAAATCCTTCCTGCCCGGCTCTTGATCATCTTCGGCACATGTGCTTGACGAAAGCCCCCCATTCCGAGTGGTAGAGGAAGGTGAAGCGGAGGCGGAAGGCTCCACAGGTGGTGGTGTAATGGAAGGTGTTGGCAAATGGGTGAGTGGAAGCGGAGATTCAAACATGTCGACCTTCCCCCTTTGCTCGGAGGCAGTTGGGGTTGGCTCGAGTGCAAAAAGAGACAGATCCTGCTCAGGATTAACCATGGGTAAAGGTGAAGGGTTAAGTGGTGGAATAGGAGTGGCTAGGTTACGGGTTAAAGGTATAATGGAGGGCCGAGGTGGCGGTAATGGGAGGTTAATTGAGGAAGGTTCGGTGGTGGGTTTGCTGGAGGTCGGTGTTGTGGAGGTTGATGGTGGAGTTGACGGAAGTTTGGTGGAAGGCTCGACGGAGGCTGGTGTTATGAAGGTTGATGGCATAGTGGGAGGTATAAAAGAAGGGGGTTTACTGCGGAGGAAATGCCACATGTGGCGAACGGTGTTAGGGATAGAAGGTGACTCATGATGTGTCGGTGTGGGTGATCGAAGTATCGACCCATCATCGTAACACCAGTAAGTCTTAGAAACGAGGGTTAGATTGGGGATGGTGGCTTCGTCCTGAGCAAGGGGTTCATCAAGTGGTAGCGAAGGGAGAGGGAAGCGAAGGAAACTCGGAAGGGGTGCTTGCAGAGCTTCGTCGTATGCCGCCTCAAATTCTTCAATCGCCGGTTCTTCATTAGCAGGTTCAAGTGGACACCGTAGTGAAGGCGTGTATGTGGGTGGTGGAATGTACTGGTATTTTGTATGTGGAGGTGGAGGGCCATATGCGTGAATTGGGTGAATGGGTGGAGGATGACGGCGTCCACTTGAACGTTGAAACCCGCCGGCTCTTGCTTGCTCGCACTGTCGACGCCGTAGCCGTCTCTCCTATCCTTCCAATCTTTCTCCATCTTTGTAATGTCATTCAGAGCGGCGTGGAGGGGATTGACTGGAGTAGGAGGAGCGGGCCATGGACTCGTAACCCTCTTTAATTGTTCCTCCAACGAAGTGACTTTGTCGAGCAGCGTTTGTTGGAGGGGTGTGACTTGAGCAACAGAGGGTTGGCAGGGCCTTGAAGAAGGGGCCGCATAAAAAGGCCGTGGAGGGGGCGTGACGAGCTGACCCAAATGAGGACCCGGCCGGGCCAGGTTGGAAGGAACAGATGGGCCTTGGGGCCGTGAATAGGGAGGAATAGAAAGAGGCGGGTGATGGGCCACCCGAATAGGAGTATGTGTGGATGAAGGAGGCGGGTGATGGGCCACCCGAATAGGAGTAAAAGGAGGATGAGATGAATGAGATGTGCCCTCAACAGCGGCCTGAAGGGCTTGGATTTGCTGAGGGGTGAGATGATCTAAGGCGTGAATGATCTGGGAGACCTTCCGATCGTCGGGAGGAGACGTCCCCGAAGGAGTGATGGCTCGCAACTGAGGCAAGGGACCATGAGATTGGATATTGCCCATGGGTGGGCAAAACCGTGAAAGTGAGGGCGTGGTCCCTTGAAAATATGGTGAGATTATGATGAACATGTTGAGATTGAGGAGTATAGGATGTGCTAGGTTGTGCATCCTCATTAACACAATTAAGATTAAACATGTTATTTTGTCTATCAAGGTAAGGCCATTATGCAATCAAAGTTCAAGCAAAACTATTTGCAAAGAAGCACACAATTTGGAATGGTTATCGTTGATCTTTTTTATTTATTTGGACCTTGGTGAATTAATGACTTTATGCAAATTGATGGGATCACTCAAGGGAGGAACCTAGTTTCAAATGTGGTTTAACTCCGGTGCCAACTAGGAACACTCTCTCACCATGCATAGGCCAACTAAACCCGGGACTTCAAAGGTACAACCTGCCCAGCGTCCGTGAGGGAATCCACGGGTGCGAGGACTTACGGAGGCTTGGCTTAGGAATTTCCGGTCCAATGAGACGGAATGCTCAATGGAGGGTCCTTCCTTCACCAAGGGGTATGAGATCTCCGAAAAATGTGGGGAGAGGGGGTCTCCCAAACCGAATGCAAAGATGAATGCTATGTTATGCAAGAATAACTAAACTAGAACTAGCAAATAAAATGAAAAATATATTAAAAAATGAATACACAACAGGAAATGTACAAGATGCAACCAGAGAAGATGACAATCAGAACCCCGACAGAAGGTGTGGGTGAAATACCCTCTGGTGATTAACGTGCCATATGTCCATAGCGCGATCTGATAGAACGCGCTATGGATGTATAGCGCGACCAATGACAGAGGGTGGGGGAACCCCAAAAGACAAATAATCACACACACTTTGATGGATTAACAAGCAGGCAACCAAAAGAACGAACGTGGTGGCACAAAGTGTCCCACCATGATCGCCAATTTGTGGATTATAAAATTAGAACGCCCCCAAATTAAATGATTTGCATAAAAGATGATTTGACAAGATATAGAACTAAAATTGATGATAAAAAGGGGGTTACATGTAATAATCAAAATCCGTGATCGCCACTGAGGCCAACAACATGCCAAATAATATAAAGATCAAGATAGGGCATGTTACATACCTCAGAAATTCAAGAGGGCCAAGAGCTGGCATGGGGATGAACGCGCTATATCGTCCTAGCGCCTTCTCAGGATCGCGCTATGTTCCTATAGCGCGATATCAGACAGGAAGCGGGATGAGTTGGATCGTTCTTCCTTGCTCCAAGGCCGGCCAAGGTGCAAGGGCTCCACGTATCAATCTTCTAGTGCCTGTAAACAACCATAAACAACAAACAGAAGGCCCATTAGATCGAGATTTTAGTAGAATCTGCCCCTATTCTTAATCAAAAGCATGTAAAAGAAGGGCTCGATTACTTGGGGGTTTGGTGGTTTTTAAACCCCTATGGAAGGGCCAAAATAGGTTTGGTGTGTGTGTGAATGCGTGTATTTTATAAAAGAAGTATTTTTGAGATCGATATGCAATGCTATGCAAAGATTGGGATGAACGAATTGGGGAGAAAAACTAAGAACTAGGAAGAACACAATATGCCCCTAAATACTCCCTTGGATATGTGAGGAGCGAGGAGTTATTGATTTGGAACGAAACGCAGACTCCCCCTCATCAAGATCTCGAGTTGCATCCCCTTCAAAACGACGGCCAAGGGTCCAATTTATAGGCGAAGGATCAAGAACGAACCCTAAGTCGGAGTTCGATCCCAAACTAATGACTTGGCGGCTCAAATCAAGGCAATCTTGCCGATTAATGAGGGGGAAAGACTCCTATTAGGGTTAGGAACCTTCCTTTTGACGAAAATATGATTGGAAACTTACCAAAATAAGGACTTAGATCAAAAAAGGGGAGTCCGGGTCGGACTGGGTTTCTGACTGATAACGCGCTACAAGCGTATAGCGCGTTCTTCATTATCGCGCTATGACGATATAGCGCGACAATAATTGGCTCACCAAATGATCAGAAAAAGAATAAATACCCATTGGGTAGTCGTTCAATCAAATATTAAATAAGAATAACATCCATAGTGGATGCTATAAAGATCAAATATCAAGGAATATCGACAAGAAAGTGATGTGAATGAATAGCGCGAGAATGTCGAATTCGAGATAAGATCCAAAGTATGGAAATTGAATTGTAGGGCCAAGAATAGGGAGAAATCCCAGAAAATCAACCAATTAGGGATCAATTGGGGCATTAACTAGGAGAACAAAGAAATTGCTCAACTTATCGGTCAAAATTGGGTGTCTACAGTGTGAGCTTCATATACCTTGCTTGACAGGATGAAAGAGGGAGAGGATAGGAAAGGATCAAAGATTCCTTTACACAGAGGTGCGGCAGACACCAAACTGGACAGAGAATGATAAAAGGAAGAGAGACGAGGGCTAGAACTCTCTCGTTAAGGCACAGAGACCCTGATAACAAGGAACCGAATACAGAAGAAATGGAGATCAACTGAGATCAAGGCGGACTAAAGCCTCAAAAATAGCATGAAAAAGGGTAAGAACCCCGAAAGGGTGAGAATGAAATAGTAGGAAAAGAATAAGGAGATTGTGGCAGAGGTAAGGAAGAAACGGCATGATCATCTGACGAGGTCGGAGAAGAATGATCATGGTCATCCGACGGGGTCGGAGAAAAGAAATGGTAATCAGCCGATAGAGTCGAGGAAAGAGAATGATAATCACCCAACAGGGTCGAGGAAAGAGACTAGTAATCACCCGAAAAGGTCGGGGACGAATCAGAAGCAGAATCCGGACGTACCGGAATTGAAGAATTGGGAGATGTCCCGAGATTGGGATGAAAATACATAGGCCGAGGCCTAGAATTGTGAGAGGAGGGAAAATCTGGAGGATCCGTAGAAAATGGAGAGGAATGGGGACGCACAGACCTAGGAAGGGAGGAAAAAATGATGGAAATAAGATCAGATAGAGGAAGGTACACCACCCAAGGGTGGGAACTGAGTAGAATGAAGGATGAATGAAAAGAAGGGGAGGAAGAGGTGGACCTCTAAATGCACAATTGGCGACTCTTAAACTGGTGACGTCGCCTCTTCTTAGCTAAAATTTCCTGAACACGGACCCGCCTGGCGTGGGCTCAGACCTTTGGCCTTCTTATCTTGCAACATATTCTCAAATAACGGGCCCATCTTGAAGATGGCCTGGCCCAATTATGAACATGCAACTTCGTCGGGGCGGTTGCCCCTAGACCCCCAGTGCTAACAATAGGCAGACATTCTTGAACATGTAACTCCTTAGAAGGATGAACTTTATGAAACCATGCAGTCTTGTCACTCGGCACAAAGAGCCTAAGGTTCGGCAACTCCACTCGGTAGTCAGGCCTGAAGCACAACTCCCTTACCAGAAGAGTAGGATGAAGCTGAGGGAGAGTAATGTGCAGTGTTGTCATGGCTGACTCAGCAATAAACCGAGAGTTGTTGCATAGAATGTGCAGAATATCTGCAGAAAATATGGTGAACTGCCCCTTGAACATAGAATCCAGCAAACTCTTGGCAGCCATATGCGTTAGCAAAATATGGGTAGAGAACCCTTCTTTGCCAGTGAACTGAACAACAATCAAGCGTGATGTGATAACAACATCGATAGTGAATCCTCCGGCAAGCAAAGAGATTGCCACCGGTCTCGCTCGAGAAGAAACATGCACTAGTGTACGATAGCATTTCTTGGCAACCGTCTTCAAAAGTGTAGGCTCATCATCCTCAAAATAGCCAGGGACCATGACACTTATCGGCATCCGGCAAATAAAATCTTGAAGCTTGAAATGTACAACCGATGAAGCATCATCCTGACTCAGTCCATTATCTCCATGGAGGCCAAACCCAAGGGGCACCAAAGGCAGCGCGCACCCGCTCCGTGGGGCGGAAGTAGGTGGAGAAGTGGTGGTAATAAGAATAGGTAGTGGAGGTTGTTGTGCCCCTGTGGTTTTGATGTCAGCAAACACTATGAGTATCAATGGTTTTGATGTCAGCAGCTCTATGAGAATGAAAGATTGATTAATTGGTGTGTGCACAATCATCTCACTATGTCAGTCTCTGCATCGGTTCATTAAACATTGTTGCACGTTATATAGTCGATACATGATCTGTTGTATAGACTGCATTGTTAGTTCTCCTGCATACACTGCATCGGTGCATTCTTCGGTTGCTTTTTGCATGTTACTTTATGCACACACTAAGTCTATACATCCATTAGCTGATAGCTGAGCAAGTCTATACATTCTTTAGCTCAGTTCGCAGCTGAGTCTGAAGTCTGTACAGCCTATGTTCTACATGCATACATAAAGTCGATGCAAGCATGCAACAGAGTCAGTACATTGCTTAAGTCTGTACATGGTCTTGTTGCATCATGTGCTTCATGCATTTAAAGTCTGTACAGCCCATGCTCAGGTTAAGTCTGTACATCGTCTTGACAGCATGCATGCAAACTCTGTACATCGTCTTGACAGCATGCACACAAAGTCTGTACATCGTCTTGACAGCATGCACGTAAAGTCTGTACATCGTCTTTGCTCAAGTACACACAAAGTCTATACATTGTCTTTGCACAAGTCCACACTAAGTCTGTACAGCCTATGTGTTCCATGCATTCAAAGTCTATACTTTCCTATCTTTACCTATGTTCCCTGCTCTAGTAAACACACAAAGTCCATACACCAGCAAGTCTATACATTGGCTGCTGCAAGCTCACTAAGTCCATACACTCGTAAGTCTGCACACTCCTTGATAGCAAGTATGCACACATTGTCTGGTCGCATGCACGTAGAGTCTACACATTACCTGCTGTTGTGTTCGTGCATCATTTGAGCAAGTCTGCACATTATTGCATGCTGAGTCTGCACATTCGTTTGGCATGTCAGTGCACTCATCTTCATTGTACATAATGATATGCGCAGCGAAGAGTGATATAGAAGGGGGGGATGAATAGATCACTCCCTAAAAATAAATTCTCAGCGATAAACCTCAACTTCATTTCTCAACCCTTCAGAAACAGCACAAAGGATAGCTAAGACAATCAATAACCAACACCGAAGAAGTAAGTGCGATTGAGAGAGCTGTTCACAGTCAAACAAAATGCCAAGCAGATGGAGAGCAACAACGATAACAGGAAACCACAGAAGAGACAAGAGTTTTTAAGGTGGTTCGATTGTAGTCCACAATCTACATCCACCCCTCACTCCAAACCGGAGTGAGGCTTTCACTAGCCACGGCTAGAAACAGCAGACTGAGTCTGTGAACAATATGCTGCCAAACAGCTTGACCAACCAAGGGAAACAAATCCCTCAACCCAAACTCTGCAACCCACAGAGCTTGACACCTGGACCTGCTACCCGCAAGACCAGAACCGGAGACGAATCTCCCTTCCTCAAACCGGAGGGAACCTGCTAGTGACAGCCCATCACTGGCAAACCAGAGATCACAGATCTCTCTTCCTCTGCAGCCCAGAGGGAAACCGGAGAATCTCTCCCTTCCTCCGAACACTGGAGGGTAACAAGATGGAATCAGAAGAATGAAATGAAAAATAGAAAAACAAAACAAGACAATCGATGAAGAGAATCGTTTCTGAAAAACCCACAACAATGTAGCTTCCGAAGAAGCAGATCAGACACTTCTCTCTCTCACAGACTTTTCTCTCAGATCAATACTCTCAAATCATTTCTCTCTGTCTTCTCTCTGGAACGTGGAGGCTCTCTTTTTTCTTCTTCTGCTCAGGGATTCTTCTTCTCAGCTTTTTCCTCCAGTTCTTTCCTCCTATTCGCAGAAGACTTCCTTTTATATGGCATCCGACTTGAATTCCATGACTTCACACGAGTGGTGTGAGTGAGGCTCGTTCCCTCCTTTTCCAGAGCATCCTCGGATCACGTGCCAAGCATCATCCTCGGATCACGTGCCCAATCATCAGCTTGAATCATCTGCAGGCAGAGAAGAAAGGAATATAACTAGTTAGTTCAGGTTTTTAACACAGCGTGTATAGACTTTAGATGCAGTAAATAGGCAAGTGTGTACAATGTGAGAGTGTGTAGACTTGAAGCCCTTCAAGCGACCTCAATGTACAGACTTGCGGGGGATGCAAGAACAAGCGACAGCAAAATGTATAGACTTAATGATGCAAGCGACGTATAGACTTTGGGAAGCTTGAAGCACAGACACGCTGTAATGTATAGACTTGGCCAATGCAGCGATGTATAGACTTTGCCTTAGAGACGAATGTATAGACTTTAGTTAATGCATTCTAGGCAGTGTATAGACATGCTGTGAAGAACAATGCCCAAATGCAGTGTACAGACATGCTGTGAAGAACAATGCCCAAAGCAGTGTATGGACTTAGAATTCACGAGACAGCAGTGTACAGACTTTGTGATGCACAAGCATATCCAATGTATAGACTTTGAAGTAAAGGCTGGAGTTACACAAGCAATGTATAGACTTCAAAGTATGCACAATGCAAAGGCTGTACAGACTTCAGACTCAGCTGCGAACTGAGTTAAAGAGTGTATAGACTTGATGAATGCCTTAGACAGATGCACGATGTACAGACTTTGTGAGACGCTAAGTGAGACAGAGCTGGATGTAGAGACTTTGAGAGAGAATGCACTGTTGGCTAACTCTGTACAGACTCTGAGAGACGATGCATTGTAGCCTAACGCTGTACAGACTCTGATAGCGTGAGACGCTAAATGAGACGATCGGATGTACAGACTTCAATGTAAAGACTTTGAAAGATGATGTATAGACTTGGAAGATGCAGACTGTGCAAACTCTGTACAGACTCTGCGTGCCTGAAACAGGGCAATGTATAGACTTGCCACCACTGCAATGTATAGACTTGATCAGCGCCAAGGCGATGTATAGACTTCAATGACTCATGCAGTGAAAGCACAGACAATGTACAGACTTAGTGCAAACAGGATGTGCAGACTTGTAGTATGCAATGTCTAGACTTGATATGAAGGAATGCACTGACTATACACACTTTAAGCGATGTATAGACTTGGTGAGAGCCAAGACGATGTGCAGACTTAGTGAGCGTCAGGCCGATGTACAGACTTCAATGACTCATGCAACCAGACAAGTGAATCCACAGATAATGTACAGACTTAGTGGATGATGCATGCATTGATCTGGAGATAGAAACATATTGATTTATAGTGTGAGACATCATCAAAACCGTAGGGATGCAACAATCTCCCCCTTTTTGATGATGGCAACACTATGAATCAAGCAATATCAAGGCCAAAAAAAAATCAACAACAGCTTTAACAATCAAGGCAAATTCAAAGCAAGTGTATGCAGAGCCAAATTAAACATTACTGCTGAAACACTTCATTACTGCTGAAACACTTCTTTCTCCAAAACCACTCCCCCACAACTCACTCTCAGCTCCCCCACAACTCTTGAACAATTCTCCCCCACAACTCATGATCTACTGATATTGCAAAACCTCTCTCCCCCTTTGACATCAGCAAAAGGAAATGCAGAATATATGAAAGTGCTGGAGACATGAGGAAGAAGTACAGTAACATCTTAGTGCAGAAAGGCACGAGCAAGTCTTAAGAGAATAAGTGAGGTGCTAAACTCAAGTGAAGATTCTTGAACTCTAGTAAACAATAGAGAAATAGAGTGATAGAAAAGTTTATCAACATACATAGTGTATGATTTAGAACAGGAGTTAACAAGTATGGCATGACATAGCTGAACAAGCAACTATCCCAGAAGACAACAAGAGACAAGGTCAGAGAAGGTGTTCTCAAGGTATTGAGGACAAGCAATCCATTAGTGTAAAGACAAGGGATTTTGAGGTGATTTTTCAAGAAGACCAATGAGTAAGTTGGTAATTCACTCTTTTGACATTAGGGAGACACCTTGATTAGAGGCCTGAATCCCCAGTTACTCAGTGTGAGTACCTCATTACCTCCTCCTCTTTTTTTAAAAAAAGGAACAGAGTTAGTAACTGTGGCTTTTGACATGAGGAAACACCTTGATTAGAGGCCAGAGTCCCCAGTTACTCACCAGCAAGCCACCATTGCTCTGTGATGGTCAGAATATTAAAGTCATTTTTTTTGTTAAGCATTTGACACCTCATGACATAGGAGAAAACTTCATTTCATTGATGAAGCTCCCAGTTCTCAGTGACCAAATCAGAACCTTGGTTCATTCAGTTTATCCCTTGTGTTGAGAAGATGGAATGATTGAAAATAATACCAGAAGGACTATTTCTTGAAGTTAATCTTGAAGTCTAGATTTCAAGTTGTTTTGGTCAGATAACAAGACATAAATGTTTTGGCCTGAACCAGAATCACTTGACCATGTAGGAAGATATACTTTAGACAATTAATCCAGATCTCTTATAGACTACCAGAGGAAAGATTCTAGCTGGACTTTAGTATTACACACTTATAGACTTAAGAAATGAGTGAGATTCTACTGTCCGAGAGAACCACACTAGATCAGTCATGAGAACCAGTAAAGACACACATCTGGTCAGTCTTTTTGAATCTGTCAAGGAACTCTCCCTCTCACAGCTCAACCAGCTCCCCCTTAAACATAGCCTTACTGAAAGCTAACCATCAGACACACAGAACTCCCCCTCACAAAATGAACAGACTTCACAATTAAGACAACTTGAATAAGCCTAATTCTCTTCTCAGTGTAGTGAATTTTTCATTATCCAGAGGTTTAGTGAGGATGTCAGCAATCTGATTATCAGTGCCTACATGAATCAGTTCAAAATTGTTCTTAGAAACCTCATCTCTTATGAAATGATGCCTTATCTCTATGTGTTTGGTGCGGGAATGCAAAACAGGATTCTTGGCAAGATTAATGGCACTGGTATTATCACAATAGATAGGTGTGCACCCCAGGTCTACTTGATAGTTCTGAAGCTGGTGTTTAATCCAAATGACTTGTGTACCACAACTCCCTGCAGCCACATATTCAGCCTCTGCAGTGGAGAGGGCCACAGAATGTTGTTTCTTGGAACCCCAAGACACTAAACACCCACCCGAAAATTCACAGTGACCACTAGTGCTTTTCCTGTCTAGTTTACACCCTGCATAATCTGCATCTGTGTATGCAACTAAATTATGTGTGTGTGATGCAGGAAACCATAAACCAAGAGAATGTGTAGCTGCCAAATATCTGAAAATTCTTTTCACTGCAGCTAAATGTATTTCAGTGGGTCTAGACTGATATCTTGCACACATTCCTACATTGAACTGTATATCAGGTCTAGAGGCTGTCAAGTAAAGTAAAGATCCAATCATACCTCGATAAAGCTTGGCATCTACCTCTTTAACTGCCTCATCTGTATCCAGTGAGGTATTGGTACCCATGGGTGTTGTAATGTGCTTCAGGTTATTCATACCAAACCTCTTGAATAGCTCCATTGTGTATTTGGTCTGGTTGATGAAGCATCCATCCTCTGACTGTTGTACCTGCAAGCCAAGAAAGTACTTTAGTTCACCGACCAAACTCATTTCAAACTCAGCAGACATCATTTTAAAGAATTCATCACATAGTTCACAGCTAGTTGATCCAAACACAATGTCATCTACATATACCTGAACTATGATGAGATCTTTATTTGTACCCTTGGTAAATAAAGTTTGATCAACCATACCTCTGTTGTAGCCCTTGCTGATCAGAAATTCAATCAATCTTTCATACCATGCTCGAGGAGCTTGCTTTAGACCATACAAGGCTTTGTTTAACCTGAAAACTTGGTTAGGTTGAGGAGAGAATTGAAATCCAGGGGGTTGTTCAACAAAAACCTCTTTCTTAATGACTCCATTTAAGAAGGCACTTTTAACATCCATTTGTTGGAGTTTTATATTCTTGGAACATGCAAAAGCTAGTAAAATTCTTATTGCTTCCATCCTAGCAATAGGTGCATAGGATTCATCGAAGTCAACACCAAATTCCTAACAGTAGCCTTTGGCTACTAGTCTAGCCTTATTCCTAGAAATGATTCCATCTTCATTCATTTTATTTTTGAACACCCACTTGGTTCCTATGATATTAACACTATCTGGTCTTGGAACAAGCTCCCAAATATTATTTCTTTTGAACTGACCTAATTCCTTACACATAGCATTGACCCAAGCTTGCTCAGCCAAGGCCTCTTCTACTGATTTGGGTTCAATTTGTGAGACTAAAGCAATTAGGTCTTGATTATTAACATTCCTAAAATGAGACCTAGTCCGAAGAGGATCTTCAGGGTTGCCTATGACATTATCTATCGGATGATCTTTAAGAAATCTGACATTTATTGAAGGCTCACCTGTTTCTCTTGGCCCTTCCTGGTTGGGAGGATTTGATGTTCCACTCGGCTGAGTCTTTTCTTCTTCTTGGTCTTCTAGGAATTCTCCATCGTGATTGGAATCCCTGTCAAAATTTTCAATGTTAGTAACACCTTTCTTATCACTAAAAAGGATGTGTGGGGACTCTTCAACTTTCTGGTCTGTTATGTTAAAGACCCTATATGCCCTTGACACTTCAGAGTATCCTAAAAATATTCCAGGGGAGCTTTTAGCTTCAAACTTATCTAAATCTTTCTTGTCATTGTTATGAATAAAGCATTTAGCTCCAAAAATTCTAAAATGAACCAAGTTTGGTTTTTTACCTTTTAGTAGCTCATAGGGTGTTTTCTTGTGAATGGGTCTTACCATGGCCCTGTTGATTATGTAAGTTGTTGTGTTGGCCGCCTCTGCCCAGAATTTCTATGGTAATTGACTCTCAATCAGCATGGTTCGGGCCATCTCCACAATAGTTCTATTTCTTCTCTCCACAATTCCATTCTGTTCAGGTGTCCTAGGAGAAGAAAACATGTGTGTTAGTCCCTCTCTTTCACAAAGATCAGAAAACATGAATTTTAAAATTCACCTCCATAGTCAGATTGAATAGAGCAAATCTTGTGTTTTCCTTCTTGTTTGACCTTATTGAAAAACTGATTAAACTTTTGAAAAGCATCGCTTTTATTGGCTAAGAAAAAGATCCATGAAAATCTAGAATGGTCATCAATGATCACATAGCCAAACCTATTCCCATTAAGACTCTGAGTCCTAGTAGGACCAAAGAGGTCCATATGGAGAAGTTCCATTGGTCTAGAGGACAATGGCTCAGATCTTAGCTTGAAAGAATTTCTAGTCTATTTGCCTAGAGCACAGGCATCACATGATTTTGAAATAGAATTGAACTTAATTCTAGGCATGCCTCTTACTAAATCATGCTTGACCAATTTATTTAAAGTAGAGAAACTAGCATGGCCTAGACGTCTATGCCATTCAAAAGCATCATTTTCAGAATTAGCAGATAAACAAATATTTGGTTCAGATTCAGCATCCAAGTCTATCATGTAGACATTATTAGTCCTGTTGGCTACAAATTTAACCACATCAGAATTTATTTCAAAAATTTTGCATGAGTTATCATCAAACACAACCCTGTGACCCTTGTCACATAATTGACTAATGCTAATCACGTTGTGTTGAAGACCTTCCACAAGTTGAACATTTTAAATGGAGTTTGTGGAAGACTTACCTACTGTGCCAACTCCAATGATCCTACCTCTATCCTTTCCTCCAAATTTGACCAAACCCCCTTCCTTCATCTCTATCTTGCTGAACTTGGATCGCTCTCCTGTCATGTGCCTGGAGCAGCCACTGTCGAGGTACCACTTGTTGTTCTCAGCTGCTAGGCAGACCTACACAAACAAAGTCAAGCAAAATGATTTGGAACCCAAGATGAGTTGGGTCCAAAGACATTATTCAAATCTCTAATCAGATGTTTCGGAATCCAGATTTGCTTCAACATATTTTTTTTTTGGCACCTTTACTTCGGGTCTACTGAAATTATAACCAGGGTTATGTCCAGCTGGTCTGGAGAAGTGAGCTTTATTCCAGTCATTAGGCTTCCCATTCCTGGGATATCTCCTGTGAGCTTGTTGATTAACAGATTTTTGAGGATGATAGTTATTTTTCTTGTACATTCTGTTTGGACCCATATGTTTGTAGTAATTCCAGCTTTTATTCTGATCCATTTGCTTGGTCCATCTACCATTTATGTTCTTGTGAGTGGGCTTAGTGAAGTTCTTGACAAAATTCATTCCCATTTTAAATGGTCGACCAGCATTGTTTGTTGAACTTTCTTTCGGGCATTGAGCTCCTTGACTGCTATTTGAGCTGGATGGTGTGTCCAGCTTCTCTTTTCCCTTCTCTGGGCAGAAGGTGGTGGTTTTAAATTGAAAGGGTCTCTTGTTAGTTGGGTCATAGCCTAGACCCTCCCTGTTGAAGTTAACCCTTGTCCCTAGTATAGCATCCAGACTAGTTTTTCCTTAGACAAATTTTTCCAAAACTTTCTGTTTGTCTTCCAGCTCTTTTTGAATAGACTCAGAATTTTTTAGAAGTTCAGCGTTGACTTTCTTAACAGCTTCATATTTTTCTGAGTTTACTCTATTTTCATTCAGGCTTTCTTCAATTTTGACTTTGAGTTCGTTGAGCTGGGTTTGACTCTCCTGGTTTTCTCCCTTGAGCTTTTCATTTTCTTTTCTTAGGGAAGTCATTTCTTCTAATTCTTCTTTTAGTTTCTGATTTTCCTCACAGACTTGGGTTTGTTCTTCAACATTGGTATTGAATTTTATCTTCAGAACCCTATGCTCTTTACTAACTGAATTGAACTTATCTAATAATTCAGCATAGGCATCTTCACAGTCATCAATAGAAAATTTTTTAAAAACATTTGTTACCTCCTCTTCGCTATTTGCCATTAGGCAAATTCCTTCTTCATCTTCCTCCGAGGAAGTGCTTTCCGGATCTTCTTCCTCATCGCTCCACGTGCAGACCATTGCCTGTGGCTTCTTCTTTTTCTGCACCTTTGAGCTCTTCTTCTGAAGGTAGGGACCCTTCTTCTGGAGATCTGGATAGTCCCCTTTCATGTGTCCCTGTTTGTTGCAATGAAAACAAGTCACTCTCTTAGTATTTCTGTTCTTATCATTGCTGTATTCAACATTCTTACTGAAGGAGTATGGCTTCTTCCTCCTAAAGATCTTCCCCTTATTCATTAAAAATTTACTGAACTGTCGAGTGAGCATTGCCTGCTCCTCCTGGTCGAGATCAAAACCATCAGACTCACCGCTACTGCTGCTGCTGCTGCTACTACTACCCTTGTTGCGGGATGCCTTGAGAGCAACATTCTTGCCCTTCCTGTCACTTCCTTCACCACCTCTTTTAAAGTTCATCTCATATGTCATGAGGGATCCTATGAGTTCAGTCACTGTCATAGTCGTCAGATCCTTCGACTCTTCTATCACGATGGCCTTAGTGTGCCATGTTGGGGTTAGAGACCTAAGTATCTTCCTGACTACATCTACCTCAGCCATCTCTTTCCCTAGCCCCTTAAGAGTATTCGTGATCAAAGACAACCTATCATACATTTTAGTGATGTTCTCTCTGGTTTCATCTTAAACAATTCATACTCAGAGGTGTAGAGATTTACTTTCGAGGCTCTCACTTGAGTTGTACCTTCATAGATTAGTTACAGCTCATCCCACATTCGCTTGGCCGTCTTATAGGCTGATATGCGGGCGTATTCGTATGGGTGTACAGCACACTGGATGATGTTCAGCGCCGTCCATTTAAGTGAAGATAGCTTGACATGATCATCTGTCCACGCGTCCTCGTTCGGTGGCAGATCATACGGCCCTGTAGTGATCACCCTCCACAGCTTGTGGCTCTGTGCCCTGATGAACACCTCCATCCTATTTTTTCAGAAGAGATAGTTATGACCATCAAAGAATGGAGGGCGACTAATGGATTGTCCCTCAGGCATGAAACTTCGAGGACCATTAGGATTACCCTGACCGTTGGTCCACATGATGCAAACCTGCTCTGATACCAATTGATATGCGCAGTGAAGAGTGATATAGAAGGGGGGATGAATAGATCACTCCCTAAAAATAAATTCTCAGCGATAAACCACAACTTCATTTCTCAACCCTTCAGAAACAGCACAAAGGATAGCTAAGACAATCAATAACCAACACCAAAGAAGTAAGTGCGATCGAGAGAGCTGTTCACAGTCAAACAAAATGCCAAGCAGATGGAGAGCAACAACGATAACAGGCAAACCACAGAAGAGACAAGAGTTTTTAAGGTGGTTCGATTGTAGTCCACAATCTACATCCACCCCTCACTCCAAACCGGAGTGAGGCTTCCACTAGCCACGGCTAGAAACAGCAGACTCAGTCTGCGAATAATATGCTACTAAACAGCTTGACCAACCAAGGGAAACAAATCCCTCAACCCAAACTCTACAACCCCTAGAGCTTGACACCTGGACCTGCTACCCGCAAGACCAGAACCAGAGACGAATCTCCCTTCCTCCAAATCGGAGGGAACCTGCTAGTGACAGCCCGTCACTGGCAAACCAGAGATCACAGATCTCTCTTCCTCTGCAGCCCAGAGGGAAACCGGAGAATCTCTTCCTTCCTCCGAACACTGGATGGTAACAAGATGGAATCAGAAGAATGAAATGAAAAATAGAAAAACAAAACAAGACAATCGATGAAGAGAATCGTTTCTGAAAAACCCACAACAATGTAGCTTCCGAAGAAGCAAATCAAACACTTCTCTCTCTCACAGACTTTTCTCTCAGATCAATACTCTCAAATCATTTCTCTCTGTCTTCTCTCTGGAACGTGGAGGCTCTCTCTTTTCTTCTTATGCTAAGGGATTCTTCTTCTCAGCTTTTTCCTCCAGTTCTTTCCTCCTGTTCGTAGAAGACTTCCTTTTATATGGCATCCGACCTGAATTCCATGACTTCACATGAGTGGCGTGAGTGAGGCTCGTTCCCTCCTTTTCCAGAGCATCCTCGGATCACGTGCCAAGCATCATCCTCGGATCACGTGCCCAATCATCAGCCTGAATCATCTGCAGGCAGAGAAGAAAGGAATATAACTAGTTAGTTCAGGTTTTTAATACAGCGTGTATAGACTTTAGATGCGGTAAATAGGCAAGTGTGTACAATGTGAGAGTGTGTAGACTTGAAGCCCTTCAAGCGACCTCAATGTACAGACTTGCGGGGGATGCAAGAACAAGCGACAGCAAAATGTATAGACTTAACGATGCAAGCGACGTATAGACTTTGGGAAGCTTGAAGCACAGACACGCTGCAATGTATAGACTTGGACAATGCAGCGATGTATAGACTTTGCCTTAGAGACGAATGTATAGACTTTAGTGAATGCATTCTAGGCAGTGTATAGACATGCTGTAAAGAACAATGCCCAAATGCAGTGTACATACATGCTGTGAAGAACAATGCCCAAAGCAGTGTATGGACTTAGAATTCACGAGACAGTAGTGTACAGACTTTGTGATGCACAAGCATATCCAATGTATAGACTTTGAAGTAAAAGCTAGAGTTACACAAGCAATGTATAGACTTCAAAGTATGCACAATGCAAAGGCTGTACAGACTTCAGACTCAGCTGCGAACTGAGTTAAAGAGTGTATAGACTTGATGAATGCCTTGGACAGACGCATGATGTACAGACTTTGTGAGACGCTAAGTGAGACAGAGCTGGATGTAGAGACTTTGAGAGAGAATGCATTGTTGGATAACTCTGTACAGACTCTGAGAGACGATGCACTGTAGCCTAACGTTGTACAGACTCTGATAGCGTGAGACGCTAAATGAGACGATCGGATGTACAGACTTCAATGTAAAGACTTTGAAAGACGATGTATAGACTTGGAAGATGCAGACTGTGCAAACTCTGTACAGACTCTGCGTGCCTGAAACAGGGCAATGTATAGACTTGCCACCACTGCAATGTATAGACTTGATCAGCGCCAAGGCGATGTATAGACTTCAATGACTCATGCAGTGAAAGCATAGACAATGTACATACTTAGTGCAAACAGGATGTGCAGACTTGTAGTATGCAATGTCTAGACTTGATATGAAGGAATGCACTGACTGTACACACTTTAAGCGATGTATAGACTTGGTGAGCGCCAAGACGATGTGCAGACTTAGTGAGCGTCTGGCCGATGTACAGACTTCAATGACTCATGCAACCAGACAAGTGAATCCACAGATAATGTACAGACTTAGTGGATGATGCATGCATTGATCTGGAGATAGAAACAGATTGATTTATAGTGTGAGACATCATCAAAACCGTAGGGATGCAACACATAATTTCCCATATGAATACTACATTATGTGCTATCAAGTCTATACACTCATAAGCTTAGTCAGTGCATTCTGTGCTTCAAGCATACACAAAGTCTGTACAACCTCCATTGGTTCACTCGACCAGGTTTGTACAGCCAGTGTCTTTCATGCACTGATTTGCTTGCATGAATGAAGTCTGTACAAGGTTTTATAGTCTTAAGCTGATAATTCTCTTCGACTAACTGACAGGTACTTTTTCGTGAAGATTAAGAATGGCACATGATCCAAGACTTGAGGAGGTGCCAGGATCGTGACACGTGTACAGCAACGAGCCTGGATGCTGCCACGTGATCAAGGTGCTCTGGGCGGGAATCTGGAGGACACACGCCCACCTATCTGCTGCTCTATAAATATGAAGCTTCTTCCTTAGAAGAAGACCTGATCGTGATAGAAGAGCAGAAGCAGAGAGATAGCCTGCACGATCCAGAAGAAGAAAAAGAGTGAAGAAGAGAAAGAGAGAAGAAGCAGAAGAGAAAGAGAGAAGAAGCAGAAGAGAAAGAGAAAGAAAGAGAGACAGATAGCTCGTGAAGAAGAAGAAGAGAAGAATTCTTCGAAGTGGTGCTATCTGTTGGCTCTTGGATCAGATCCAGACCAACTTGCTCCTTGAGAGCTATTTTGCGCTTTATCGTATACAGCTTTCTGTTGCTGTTTTGTTTCCCATTTTGTGTTTCCTCTTAAACTTTTCTTCAAGCTGTTAGTCAGCAGAGCTAAGCTGTATTGCTCAACGTTTGCAGTGGAGGATTCCACTGGTCGGGTTAAGCTGTAGTCCCCAGCGGTCGGGTTAAGCTGTAATCCCCAGCGGTCAAGCTGTGAGTCAGCGGATGGCTAAGCTGTATTGCCCAACGGAAGCAAGCTGTGATGTTCAGCGGTTGTAGGCTAAGCTGTAAGGCCCAGCGGACGCAAGCTGTGTTACGCAGCAGTAAGCCACACTTGGGTTTGAGTGTGGGGTGGATGTAGGTCTGGAGGACTGAACCACCTAAAAACTTTTGTGCAGTGGTTTGGTGCTTGATTGTATGATTCGCTAGATGTATATCTAGGCACGATTTGTTTCGTTAGTCTGGTGGAATCAAGTTTGCATACAGATCATTTGATTTCGGCTCCATGAGAACCACCGTGTCTAGAAGAGCAGTGAATTCCTTATAGTTTACATGGATTAGATCTGGAGTTTAATTCATTCCTTTAGGCTTTAATTCCGCAGTTCTGAGCATTAGATTTTAATTAGGCAAAAAATTTTAAAGGGTTGATTCATTCACCCCCCTTTGAATCTATCGCACCGGTCCCAATAATTGGTATCAGAGCGGGTTGCTGTGCATAGGATCTAACAATCCGCAGTAGATCCTGCATTTTTTTTGGTGCATTTCAGAGTGGGTTTCTTGTGCTCGGTGCTTCATTTCACTGACTTAGTGCCTTGCCTTGCTCATCTGGTCTTGGTGCTTCAGTTTTTCTGAGCTGGTGTTTTGCTGTACTTCTACTGATTCCGGTGCACCTCTTAACAATCTCAATTGTCTAACTCATCTCTCGATGGCTCATCCACCGATATTCAGAGGTGATGACGTTGGCCCATGGCTGGAAAAGTTACATCGGTATGTAAGGACAATCGATCCTGATTTGTGTGACTCACGGCTCATACAAACTGTCGAAGGATAAATCCAAATGGACCGAGAAGGATAAAATGAAAGACTCCATCAACTCTAGAGCATTGAATATGGTAAAAGCATCAATTGACAGAGCACTAATCTCATGCGTCTCATCCTGAGGTCTGCCAAGGAAATCCTGGATAAATTGAAGACTGCTTGCGATAGAGATAATGATCGATGCATGATGGCTCAAGGGAGTGAACCAAGTAGCAATTAAGATGAAGAACAGGACGATGATCAGGTAAACATCTTCGAAAATTACACCCTAGATGATTGGATTGCTGCATATAATGAACTGCTGGAGTCTTATGATCATTTAAGAAAACTGCATAAGAAAATGAAAAGGAAAATTGATAAAAGTGATTCTAATTCATCATGTGAAAAGTGCTTGAAAATAAATGAATTATATGATAAATGTCTTTCTGAGACTCACATGAATTTGAAGCAAATGTGCTTGCTGAAGAATGAAAACCAAGAATGCTTCACTAAAATTTCTGAATTAGAGACTCAGTTAGAGCTGAAAACTGGCGAACATATGATGAATCTGGAAGAGTTGGAAAGGATTAAGGTTGATCTGAAGAAATTGAAAGCTGAGAATGTAGAAATTCAGAGGAAAAAGGAAAATCTTGAAGCTAAATTAAAGAATGTCAACAAGGAAGGTGTGCATGATTCCTCTCTCAAAATAAGCTGCAGTAAGTGCGAGGTTTTAAAAGAACGCAATGAAGATCTCTATAATGAAAATGAATGGATGAAGAAACAAATTGCCGTGTTTAAAGAGGATCACAAAAATCTGCTTGCTGAGAAAATTAAAGTGGAAGAAAGGGAAGAGGAACTAATTGAAAAACTGGAGCTGATGTCTGGAAGAGAAAGATGTGCTGGTAATGAAATTCAGGCTAAAAATTTTAAGGAGGAAAACACTCAATTGAAAGCTAAAGTTGAAAAATTGAAATGGTTAAACACTGGTATGTCCGAGCAACTTCTCATGTTAAAGAAAGGAAAAACTATCTGTGATGAAGAATCAAAAATCTTGAGCAATCTGGAACAAGAAGTTGAGAAGTATAAAACTGCAAATAAAGTCTTAAGTGAATGCGTTAATTGCAGTGAACAGGAGATAGCCAGTTATGAACTCCACATTGCTTCTTTGGAAGATAAAATTCATGATCTGGAAAACTCAGCATCCAAGTCTGCTAAAAATGAAGGAAAAATGAAAGTTGTCATGAAAGGTAATGATGATAATTCAAGAGAGGGGATAAGTTGCAGTTCTGATGTTAAGGAAATTAGTAGAAATCAGCTATATACCACTTTTGTGCAAAGCTCTGAGGTAGCTGGTATCTCAAGTCAATCCCCAAAACAAAATAAAGATCTGAAAACTCCCACATCGCCTGTATTCCAATTTAAGGCTCAAATGAGTAAAAAATAAACGAACATTGTGAAAGGGAGTAAAAAATTGAAAAATGATGGTCAGATGAATAAAGTC
Source organism: Amorphophallus konjac (assembly GCA_022559845.1). Taxonomy (NCBI): domain Eukaryota; kingdom Viridiplantae; phylum Streptophyta; class Magnoliopsida; order Alismatales; family Araceae; genus Amorphophallus; species Amorphophallus konjac. The sequence continues at coordinate 244,077,885 of CM040123.1, forward strand.
AAAATTGTCCCTGCATGTATTGTGAATTCTGCTAGCTCTGTGGAATTTGATAGACTAATGCATGCCACTTACCAATCCCCTACTCACTTGCATGCATCTGAGAAGAAAGCTTCATGTTATTACTGTGGTAAGCATGGACATTATATGGAGGACTGTAGTGCTAAGAAAAATGATGATATGATGCATGATAAATCCTTTACAAATCATCACAATCCCAAAAGGAACACGTTTGTCTCAAACCAATACATCACCTGCTATAACTGTAACAAACGTGGTCATAAAGCTGCTCAGTGCAGGTTTGGGTCTTCATGGGGAAACTATGACACAAGAAGCAAGTACCTAAGGTGCTTTGAATGTGGGAAATATGGTCATGCAGTCAAGGACTGCTGGCATGTTCAGGGAAATCATATTAACTTCAAATCTGCTAAATTCCCCAGAACAAGAAGTGTAAATATTTCATGTTTCAACTGTAATAAGCCTGGTCACAAATCTGCAAATTGTTGGTTGTCAAGGAATAAGAAACGAACTATCCATGCATACAACAGAATATCTCATGATTATATTCATGGACCTATTACTATTGTTGATATGCATTATAGGACCAGAAAATTTGCTTCTTCATGTAGATACTGTGGAAAATTTGGTCATTCCATGGATAGTTGTTACCTGATGGATCATGATGATAATATTGCTAAAAGATTATTCAGAACACCCATCAGGGCTAATACAGGACCCAAGGTTGCTTGGGTTCCTACTGGATCCAAATGATCAAATCTTTGCAGGTGTGCCTTGGAAGTTGATGAATAAAGGGGTTAATAATCCAAGGCACTCAAAAGTGAAACCCCCAGAAGTGGATTATTCAGGTTAGTTCTGAAAACTCAGTTTAAAATATGTCTTCTGAATTTGTGTGCTCCAGATGCTTGTAGATCATGACAAATTCTTTGATGAATGCATTATACATTCTTGTTATGATACATATTTGTCAAATTCCCTGCATAAATCTCATGACATTCATGTTCAGGAAATATCTGAAGGAGAGTCATTGTATAAGCATACATGTAGTGACTGCATTGCATATCATCATATTGAAAATTCCAAAAGAAGTGATTCACTGCATATAGACAAGGGGAGCCTTTCTAAATTCTTCAGTGGTGTCAATTGTCTGAACTCTTCCTGTCTACCCATCTGATTCATTGCCATATCTACATATTCTGTCTCATCTTCAGAACTCATGTTCCTCATGAAAAATCAGTCAAATCAATTGAAAAATCTTCTTTGCACCGAGTTTGAATGGTTCATATCGTGCACATAGTTGATGCATCTAGACAGGGGGAGCATTTATAATTGGTGTTTAGTTTGTCACACTTTGAACACCTCTTGTCTAGTAATTGAATAACTCTCATCTGATTTCATATTCTCTCTCTTGATAATAGATTCTGCCTTCTATTCATTAAGTTGTCAAAGAATAGTTTCTTTCAACTTTCTTCATGTTGCTACCTGTCAGCTGATCTGTCTGAATTCCAGACTTAGCTACTGTTTGTTGATATACACTCTTCTGATATATTCCTTCATGTGTTGACTCTTACACCAGCTTACACTCATCCTTCACATTCTTCTTAGCTGGTTTGAATGATTGTGTCTAGTGTTGATTGTTGATCAGCTATGTCTGTATTCGGTGTGAGGAACTTAAGCTGCATGTCATGCAATTCAGTCTGAGAACTTTGTAGAAATTCCTATCATATAGGTTTAAGAATTACCACTGAATCAGACTGATATAAGATTAATGTATTCTCAGATTTGTAATTAAATGAATTGAAAATATCTGAATGATAAGCTTTAATAAATCTTAACCATCTGTGTCATAAAAACCTTAGACTCACTCATCAGATATCTGAAAATTTGAAATCAGGGCTACTTTGGTTAAGATACATAGAGTGAGTATTGTTGTTAAACATTAACTTTGAAAATTTTGACAGGAAATAAAATCAGTGAGAAATGAAATGACTTTGTTCACTGAGAAACTGGGTTTTCCATCAAAGAAATGGAGTGAACCCAAGTCATGAAGTGTCATAGTCACTTAAAATGAAAATTTATTGAGAACTTGACAGAGCAATGGCATTTCTGTGTTGAGTAACTAGGGAGTCTGGCCTCTGATCAAGGTGTCTTCTCATGTAAAAAGACACTTATATTGCTAACTCTATTCTCAAAGTTGAGAGGCAATGACAGTTATCACACTGAGTAACTGGGTCACTTCACCTGAGACGTGTTGTGCCTCATGTAAAAAGGTGTTGATCAACCTAAATTGCTCAGGAAAAATATAATGTGCTTCAAATGAAAATATATTAAAAATTCTGTCAACTCATGTTCTTGTAAAAGTATTTAACCTCAGTCCTAATCTGTGTATCTTTCAAAGGAGCTATTGAGATCATGTGTGTAAGATAAAGATGATTGGTTTTGAGTGTTATCCGACTATTTGGTTCACCTTTATTAAAACTTGGATTCAGATATGTGTATTGAGTTTAATTTGACAAATTTGGTATACATCATAATTAAATCCGATTGGTTAAGTTGCCAATTCATAACCCTTTATGATAGAAGAGTCTATTCTTCTTAAGACTTATTGTAGTGGTGCAAGCATTAAAGTCCCTCATGATCTGACTCACTTCTGACAACTTGATCAACAGGAAATATATTGACAAATCATCTCTTATCAGTTGACTGTCTGCTCCCTGAGATGTACTTTCTTTGACTGTCTTTCACTCCCACTCTTGCCCACATTGTTGGAATCTTCCATTTTGACCCAACAATTGGTATTAGAATTCATGCATAGGTGTCAAAGTTCAGATTGCTTCATTGGATAACCAGAGTTCATTCCTGCGCTTCAGGGGGAGTTCTCGGTCATCTATATTTAAGGGGAGAGTAGTCAATCATTCATATTGATAGGGGGAGTTCTTATAGTTTATTCCTCACATGCTCATCCTGCAGATTTCATTTTTGGGGGAGAATAACTCTAATGTGCTTTCATGCAATCAAAGGGGGAGATGTTATATCAATCTTTTCATACATAGTTGGTTAATTTTTCACTTTTTGATGAAGTCAAAAGGGGAGAATAACTTATGGTTCTGTGTGTCTCATAGTGTTGCCATCATCAAAAAGGGGGAGATTGTTGTGCCCCTGTGGTTTTGATGTCAGCAAACACTATGAGTATCAATGGTTTTGATGTCAGCAGCTCTATGAGAATGAAAGATTGATTAATTGGTGTGTGCACAATCATCTCACTATGTCAGTCTCTGCATCAGTTCATTAAACATTGTTGCACGTTATATAGTCGATACATGATCTGTTGTATAGACTGCATTGTTAGTTCTCTTGCATACACTGCATCGGTGCATTCTTCGGTTGCTTTTTGCATGTTGCTTTATGCACACACTAAGTCTATACATCCATTAGCTGATAGCTGAGCAAGTCTATACATTCTTTAGCTCAGTTCACAGCTGAGTCTGAAGTCTATACAGCCTATGTTCTACATGCATACATAAAGTCGATGCAAGCATGCAACAGAGTCAGTACATTGCTTAAGTATGTACAGGGTCTTGTTGCATCATGTGCTTCATGCATTTAAAGTTTGTACAGCCCATGCTCAGGTTAAGTCTGTACATCGTCTTGACAGCATGCACGCAAAGTCTGTACATCGTCTTGACAGCATGCACGTAAAGTCTGTACATCGTCTTTGCTCAAGTACACACAAAGTCTGTACATTGTCTTTGCACAAGTCCACACTAAGTCTGTACAGCCTGTGTGTTCCATGCATTCAAAGTCTATACTTTCCTATCTTTACCTACGTTCCCTGCTCTAGTAAACACACAAAGTCCATACACCAGCAAGTCTATACATTGGCTGATGCATGCTCACTAAGTCCATACACTCGTAAGTCTGCACACTCCTTGATAGCAAGTATGCACATTGTCTGGTCGCATGCACGCAGAGTCTACACATTACATGCTGTTGTGTTCGTGCATCATTTGAGCAAGTCTGTACATTGCTGCATGCTGAGTCTGCACATTCGTTTGGCATGTCAGTCCACTCATCTTCAATGTACATAATTTCCCATATGAATACTACATTATGTGCTATCAAGTCTATACACTCATAAGCTTAGTCAGTGCATTCTGTGCTTCAAGCATACACAAAGTCTGTACAACCTCCATTGGTTCACTCGACCAGGTCTGTATAGCCAGTGTCTTTCATGCACTGATTTGCTTGCATGAATGAAGTCTGTACACGGTTTTATAGTCTTAAGCTGATAATTCTCTTCGACTAACTGACAGGTACTTTTTCGTGGAGATTAAGAATGGCACATGATCCAAGACTTGAGGAGGTGCCAGGATCGTGACACGTGTACAGCAACGAGCCTGGATGCTGCCATGTGATCAAGGTGCTCTGGGCGAGAATCTGGAGGACACACGCCCACCTATCTGCTGCTCTATAAATATGAAGCTTCTTCCTCAAAAGAAGACCTGATCGTGATAGAAGAGCAGAAGCAGAGAGATAGCCTACACGATCCAGAAGAAGAAAAAGAGTGAAGAAGAGAAAGAGAGAAGAAGCAAAAGAGAAAGAGAGAAGAAGTAGAAGAGAAAGAGAAAGAAAGAGAGACAGAGAGCTCGTGAAGAAGAAGAAGAGAAGAATTCTTCGAAGTGGTGCTATCTGTTGGCTATTGGATCAGATCCAGACCAACTTGCTCCTTGAGAGCTATTTTGTGCTTTATCGTATACAGCTTTCTGTTGCTGTTTTGTTTCCCATTTTGTGTTTCCTCTTAAACTTTTCTTCAAGCTGTTAGTCAGCAGAGCTAAGCTGTATTGCTCAGCGTTTGCAGTGGAGGATTCCACTGGTCGAGTTAAGCTGTAGTCCCCAACGGTCGGGTTAAGTTGTAATCCCCAGCGGTCAAGCTGTGAGTCAGCGGATGGCTAAGCTATATTCCCCAGCGGAAGCAAGCTGTGATGTTCAGTGGTTGTAGGCTAAGCTGTAAGGCCCAGCGGACGCAAGCTGTGTTACGCAGCAGTAAGCCACACTTGGGTTTGAGTGTGGGGTGGATGTAGGTCTGGAGGATCGAACCACCTAAAAACTTTTGTGCAGTGGTTTGAAGCTTGATTGTATGATTCGCTAGATGTATATCTAGGCACGATTTGTTTCGTTAGTCTGGTGGAATCAAGTTTGCATACAGATCATTTGATTTCGGCTCCATGAGAACCACCGTGTCTAGAAGAGCAGTGAATTCCTTATAGTTTACATGGATTAGATCTGGAGTTTAATTCATTCCTTTAGGCTTTAATTCCGCAGTTCTGAGCATTAGATTTTAATTAGGCAAAAAAATTAAAGGGTTGATTCATTCACCCCCCTCTGAATCTATCACACCGGTCCTAACAGAGGTGAAGGCTTAGAAGATGTAGATGCCTCAGGGGGTGGAAGGATAGCGACGATGACCGGCTCGGGTGAAGGTGAAGGTGAAAGCAGAGCTTGCTCAGGCTTAGGCGGCAAGAAAGATGGAGGAGAGGGCGGCGATGGTAAAGGCAATGGAGGTGCAAGTGATGGTGGTGATGTGGGCAATGGGGGTAATGTTGGTGGAGAGGGTGAAGGTGAAGTGGAAAGCCGTGGGGCCCAACTTTGACATATTGACACAACATGTCGCACGGCATCGGGAGCGGAAGCGGTGGTGGAGGTAACGGAAATAGAAGGGGAGGCACTGGCCTAAGCAGAGTTTTGGGTTTGTGGAGGTGAAGCCGGGGTAGGAGATAGAGATGGCCTAGGTGAAGGAACGGGTGTTGGAGTAGGCAACGGAGCAGGCACAGTGCAAGATGAAGATTCACGGGGGTGCCCCTGGTCTTGTAACGGAGACGGCTGCCTGGGCGGCGCTGCTTGTTGTTGCTGCTTGCTGAGATGTGCAATGACCTAGCGAATAGCGGACCAATTGATCCTCTTCTTGGCTTCCAAGTCATAAATATACTCCCAGAACTCGGGACAATCCTCGACCAAATGTCCCTGCTGGTGATGATAATTGCAAAATTGGAGCATATTCCCGATTGCGGGTTGGCAAGGCACAACCGGAAGGAGCGGCAACGCGTGAGTGGCCATCGAAGCCCGTAAAATATAAGTGAAACACTCCGACAACGGAGGAGGAGGAGCCCGCTTCTGGCAAGGTGAATGTCGAGGGGTATGAGGTGGTGGAGACTATTGTGGAGGTTGTGTAGGCAGGGATGTATGGTAACTGGAAGGACTAGGGAATGGCGCAAGAGTGGGAATGTAGTGGACGGCATCCACCTGCTCGAGGTATGGAATTCCCTTGACTGGAGGTGGAGACAGAGACGGGTATGTTGGAGCGAAAGGCTGACTCATGGAAGGTTGACATGCGGGAGGGTTTGGGTATGTAGAAGCGGAAGGTTGACTCATGGAAGGATGACTCGTGGGGGTTTGATACGTGGAGGTGGATGTGGCGTAAGTCTGACTCATGGAAGGCTGACTCATGGGAGCGTAGGGTTAGCTTGTGGAGGGTGAAGGTTGATATGTGGAGGTGGAGGAAGATGTAGATGGCGGGGTGTATGGAGATGTAGAAGGCGGAGAAGACTCGGGGTCAAGGGAATCTTGGAGTTGTTGGCGGATGAAGCGGGCTCGATTATAAAGTTATTGCCAGGAGGTGATGTCATTGAGGGCTAAGATGAAGCGGTACTCGGGCGTTGCATTGGAAATCAGCACCTTGATTAGTTCTTACTCTGAAATGTGCCCCGGGACTTGTGCGGCGAGGCGGCACCAGCGGTCGGCAAAAGTAGAGAATTCCTCTTCGGGCCTCATCATCTCATGTGCCAGATCCACAATAGAGTACTTGGTCCCAACCTGGTCCTGAAACTAATGAATAAATTTGTCTTGCACAGCTTGGAAATTCACAATCTGCTCTTGCAGAAGAGAGAAGAACCAATCTCGAGCCGGACGTTCCAATGATAGACCAAATAAATAAGCCATCAAGCGTTGGTCATGTCGAAATTGGGCCGACCCATAAATGAACTCCTTAATGTGCACATACGGGTCACCGACTCCACCATAACGGTGATATGCGGGAATTTGGGAAGATGGCGGGAGCCGAAGACCTCGAAATGCGAACGGGACACTCAAAGAGGATTTGGGATCGATCCGGTGTTGAAGTTTATCAAGCTGGCATTGGGCTTGAGCAATCATCTCCTAGGTAGGGAGAGATCGAGAAGCAAGTGGGCCAGCTTGAGCAAGAGGTTGTGAATATGAACCAGGATGATAATGGGCCAGATAAGAGGATCTGAGCTGAGAAGACGAAGGGCCCATTCCAGGAGTAGAAGGATATGTGGGCCTGGAAGAGACATTAGCATAAGGATCCATAGGGCCGGCAGCATAAGCAGAAGAAAAATGAGGCCCATTAACATAGAATTGGCTATTGGAAATTGGGCCAGCCGCATGGGAAGAAGAAGGAGGCTCATGATGATAAGAAGGCCCATTATGAGGAGAAGGCCCATGAAGATGATTTGCAATAAGGCGTTGGGCCTGGACCTGGTCCATTTGGCGAATAAGGCATGATAGATGGGCCATGAGATTAGCCTGTTCCTCGGATGGATCAGAGGGACCATGGGAAGGTGGGCCCGCGTGGGAAGAGGATTCCATACGGGAATAGGAAAAAGATTGAGAAGAAAGATGATACAAGGGGTTGGAATGATGCTCCATGAGGGCAAATGGAGACTTAATACAAAGATATCAAGGAGAATACATGTGGGGAAGCAAATTGCTTAATGGGCTTGAGGACAAGAGGGGGCTAATCCACTAATGCAAAGACCAAGGGAAGACAGACCTATGACATTGGACTAGACAATGGACACACTAAATGGACAGACCTAAGTGAGCCTATCAACACCAAAACATGTGGATGATGATGGAAATGCAACATAAACATCACTAATGGGCTTGGACAAGCCCAAACAACACAAACAATGCAATGTGAGAGTTTTCACTCAAGTCAAACAAGTTGATATAATGGGAAATATTTTAGAAGTTTTAATAGGCCTTTTAATGATTTGAGTAAAACATGATTCCCTCAAGATAGGAATCCTATAGGAATAAGGTACAAACTTTGGGTTGACTAAGGTTAATTTTCTCACACGTATGCAAATGCAAGCCTAAGGGGTGAAAAATGTACAACCGGCCCGACGTCCGTGTGGGAATTAACGGCTCACGGGGACCTACAGAGGTCTTGGATAAGATCACCTAGTCGACCCCAAAGAATATGGAGGCTAGAGGATCACTTACCAAGGTAGGAATGCAACTGTGATATGCAATGCATGGCCCTATGTGCACCGGAGTGCATGCAAAAATGTAGCATAAAAGTGAAAAATGAGGGCAAGATTTAATTATGCAAACATAATATGGAGGCTAGAGGATCACTTACCAAGGTAGGAATGCAACTGTGATATGCAATGCATGGCCCTATATGCACCGGAGTGCATGCAAAAATGTAGCATAAAAGTGAAAAATGAGGGCAAGATTTAATTATGAAAACACAATGATATGAGTGCAAACAATATATGAAAATGAAGATAATATGAAGGACAACAAGGCAGGAGCATGAAACAACACAATCAGAACCCGGAAGGCAAAGAAATCGACAATGCAAAACGTACCAGTGAATCTGCCACTTAACCTGCATGCAGATTTTATGCACAAAATGCAAAAATGGGGACATGATTTGAATATGCAAACGTGACCAAATGATGCAAATAAGATATTAATGGAAAGACAATACAAAGGGTTATAGAACGGGCCCAAGAACAAGGCAATCCGACCTCGGGAAGGCAATCAAATCATTAAGCAAAGATGTACCTATGAACTTATCCCTATGCCTACCTACAGACTTTATGCAGAAAACTCAAAAAGTATGACAATATTAGACTATGCAAATGCTACCCAAATAATGCAAATAGTATATAGATAGAAAGATAATACAAAAGTCTATCCAATGGAATAAAAATCAGCGCAATCGGACCCCAAGAGTGAAAGTTATGCATCAACGAACATGGCCCTATGAGCACGCACGCAGAATTGCCAGAATCCACAAGTGGCCTAGCAAATGACCATTTTTTGCCCCCTTGCGGTCTACCAGAAGACCGCCAGGCTACCAGAGCCCTTAAAACACCCAAATCAGCGAGAAAATTGAGAAAATACTACCTAAAAATGGACATGCACACACCCAACTTACAAAAGAGCATGAAAACAAACGTGATGGGCATTGGTGTCCCACCGTGATCACCAAAAAATTATAGATTATTTAATAGTTCTACCCCACCCCCTTAAACTAACATGCATGCATGAACATGCAACAATATGAACAAAGAAAACATGCATGAAAGGATTACAAGGACATACCGTGATCACCACCAAGGTTCCAACAACGCATAAAGGATGAAGGGATGAAGAGAACGACGCCGTGTACCTTGGAAAGATGAAGACTTGATCGCGCTTGACAAACGGGTGCAAGGAACTTGTAGATTCAAATCTCCTCATCTTCCAGCCGGCTAGAAGAAGAGGGCCTCACGTTCATATCATGCTCTCCTGCAAAACTAAGCCAAAACACAAAGGCAAAAACCCATTAGATCATGAAGTGTAGTATCAATTCCGCAGTGATAAAGTTGGTGTAGAAATTGAGGGCAAACTCACCAGGTGGAGGTTTTAACCCCTGTGGAAGGGTGCAAAAGATAGGTGTGTGTGTTGTGGATGTATGAGAGTTGAAATCACGAGATAAGATGTAAAGAATAGGGAGAAATCATTGATGCAAAACGTGCAAAAGTGCATGTGTAGCAGAAAGTGCAGAAAACTGTGATGATTTGTGAAATTGAGAGGACTAGAACTAAGAGTAGAGACAACGAAATTAAGCCCTTGAGCGTGGAATAGAAATCCAATACTTCCCTCTTCGGGATGGGGTCGAAGTTGAAGGTTGGAGATGCAGCATGGCTTCGCCCTACGTCCAGAAAGAGCCCCCCCCCGTTGTCACTGCGAACTGGGTGCTTTATATAGGAGCAAGAAACTTCTGGAGATAGATTCGAGATAAACACCCAATTTCGTGGATATAGATACATAAACATCAAGATAATAGTGGTGGGAAGAGTCTCAGATCAATGAAAACTGAAGTGGAGGCTTATCTTCCTCGAAAGTGGTGTCAACAAGGGTTCCAAAGAGTCCCACGGTGAAGAAATCGGAGTTCAGGAAGTTTAGGACTCTCTGTCTGGCAAACGGTCTATCGCAGGGCCGTTTCTTGATGAAAACGGTCTAGGAGGTGACCGCAAGGAGATGGAAAACGGTCTAGGAGGTGACTGCAAGGCTCCAGGGATGAAAAGGGACAATTTCAGACATGTTTGGGAAAAACGGTCTAGTGAATGGCCGTTTCTTGTGGGCTAGCGGTCTAGCAAATGACCGCTAGGCTGCTGGAGGAAAATTTCTGAGTAGATTTTGCGCGACTTTGGAACTCGGATCATATCTCAAAAATGATGAAAAATTAGCGAAAGTGGTAGAATAAGAAATTGTAGATAACAAAAAGATGAACAACTTTTATGAAGAGAGTAAGATGAAAAGATGATCAGAAAGGGGAGAAAATGGGGCTAGAATAGAGAGCAAAAATTCTGGGACGTAGGTGAACAACACAGCCTTCCAGAAAAACATGAATAATTTCAAATCAGTGGAGAACTGGCCAATGGCGTAAAAGAAGAAATTTTAGAGCTTTGAAAGATGAACAACTTTGGTGAAGAGCATTTAATGAATAGAGGAATGGAAGGGAATGAAAAAGGGCCATTTTCAGGACTGTGCAACGAAAGTAGCCGAATGCTTCGATGAAAGTTGACGTAAATAGGCCATAAGTAAACTTGGCAGGCCGGAAGTTGATAAGATAAGTTCCAGGGCTCTAAGAAATCATGATCTCCGAAGTCTAAAGGCTAGGGAACAATGAAATGTGCTCAAAATCCATCCAAGGAAGGCTCCAAAGTAATGGGTAATTCAAGACATCAAAATGATGAATAAGAGAAATAACGCAACTTGCGGGCTAATAACGGGTGTCAACAGCTGACTGTTCATGTTCCCGAAATTCCTTCCGCTGTATTAAAAGCTCGGGACATGACAATTAGAGTGGTATCAGAGCATAGGTCTTAGGACTTACTCACGTCTTAGGCTAAGTCCAAGGTTTAAGGACTTACACCTATGAAACAAGGAAAGAAATTCCCCACCCAAGAGAGGAATTCGGTAGAACCCGGGATAAGTTAGTAATTAGAGATTATCTCTCAGATAAACCCCACCAATTCCATTAGAGTTGACAAATTTATTTTCTTTTCTCAGATACCCTATTCTTAAAATGGCTCACCGTGTTGATTAGGGAGGAATGCAACAAACTATTGCGGGTCTCACCCAGGCACTTCAGAATATGGCCCAAGCTGGCGTGAGGGCGGGTGCTGGTGATCTGCACCGTAACTTCTGGAGTTTAAATCCTCCACAATTTTCTGGTTCCTCCAACCAAGATGAAGTTGACAACTAAATTGATGAAATGAACCACATATTCAAAGTCATACAATGTGCCAACCAAGAGAATGATCATCTTGCCACGTTCCAACTCAACAAAGATGCACGGACGTGGTGGAAGTCTATTCCAACACCACCTGCAGATGCACCACACACTTAGGAGAGATTTCTCACGCTCTTCCGAGCAAAATATTTCTCTGAACATATTAAGGAGAGGAAGGCGGCGGAATTCACTTGCTTACGGTAAGGCATGATGACGGTGGCGGAGTATGAGTTATAATTCTCTCGCCTAACACCTTATGCTCAACATTTAGTGAGCACGGATCTTCTGAAGGCTAATCATTTCATGGACGGGCTGCAACCCATTTTCATTCAACAACTCGGCTCATAAAATATTCGGACCTATGCAGAGATGGTCCAATGGGCATACTTATGTAAAAGGACCTTGGAGAAGGTCGAGAAGCTCAAAGGCAAAGGGGAGGAGCCAAGCCGAAAGTCTGATCGACGAGGAAGAAAAGAGGAAAAATTTAGCATCATTTACAACTCTCGGGACAACAAGAAGAAATCCTGGAACGGGAGTGGTAGTGGCTACCACAAGAACAAAAAAGTAAACAAGGAAGACAAGCAAGTCATGGCGGCTTGCACGTTCTATGAGAAATTCGGCAATGCGACCGAGGAATACTGGAAGCGTCTCGGCGCTTGTTTGCGCTGTGGCAGTTGCAAGCACCGCATGCCGGATTGCCCCCTCATGAAGGGTCAATCTTCCAGCGGTGGATGCAAGCAACAGGCTCGTCTTAACGCTGTTCTAGATGACGAAGAAGTGCCCAAGGATGATGGGCTGATGGAAGGTACCATTCACATCTATTCCTATCCTACATTCGTGTTATTTGATACTGGTGCTTGTCATTCCTTTATCTCTATTACCTTTGCAAAAACCTTGCCAGTTTCATCAGTTCCTCTACCTTCGGGCCTAGCTATTACTACACCCTTAGGTCCTGGAACTAAACTTACAACTTACTACCCCGATAGTGAGATAATTGTAGAAGGTCATAATCTTCCGGCAAACCTTGTATGCCTTGACATGGAAGGCTATGATGCCATATTAGGAGTTGATTGACTTATAGACCATGACGCCTATATTAATTGTCGCAACAAGATAATCTCTTTTCGGAAATCAGGTATTCCGCGATTTTCCTTTCTTGGTGTCAAATACCGAAAGCATCCTACCATTATTTCATCCCTTCACGCTTGCAAACTCATTTCGCAAGGATATGAAGCTTTCCTTGCCTCCGTAGTAGTTACTGAGTCTAAGAAAATTTAGATAAATGAAATCCCCGTAGTTCAGGAGTTTCCTGATGTTTTCCCTTCCGAGTTGCCTGGTTTACCGCCCGAAAGGGAGGTTACTTCACCATTGAACTCACACCCGGAGCAGTACCTATGTCAATAGCTCCTTACAGGATGTCCCCCACGGAGTTGAAAGAATTAAAGAAGCAACTTCAAGAGCAGCTAGAAAAAGGTTTCATTCAACCTAGCACATCCCCTTGGGGTGCACCGATCTTATTTGTCAAGAAGAAGGACGGTTCCCTCAGGTTATGCATCGACTACCGGCAGCTGAATCAACTTACTATCAAGAACAAATATCCAGTGCCGCGTATTGATGAGCTATTTGATCAACTGTCTGGCATAGAGTACTTCTCTAAGATCGACATCAGGTCGGGCTATCATCAACTAAGGATCAAGGAGGAAGACATTTACAAGACTTCTTTTCGAAGCAGATATGGGCACTATGAATTCGTGGTAATGCCGTTCGGGTTAACTAATGCCCTGGCAGTATTTATGCAACTAATGAACAATGTGTTCCAGCCTTATCTTGACCAATTTATGGTCGTTTTCATTGATGATATCCTTATCTATTCTAAGACGAAGGAGGAACACGAGGAACATCTAAGGGTTGCTTTGCGAACCTTACGAGAACACCAACTCTATGCTAATCTGAACAAATGTGAATTTTGGCTCAAGAAGGTTTCTTTTCTTGGCCACATCATTTCTAGAGAAGGCATTGATGTAGATCATTTTAAAGTTGAAACTGTCAGAAATTGGAGCCGACTGAACACGACATCTGAAGTTCGGAGTTTCATTTGCCTGGCGGGTTACTATAGGTGATTTATCAAAAATTTCTCCAAGATCGCTGCTCCTTTGACAAGACTCACTAGGAAGAAAAATCCTTTCAAGTGGACAAAGGAATGTGAAGAGAATTTCTTGGTTCTTAAGGAACATCTCACTACGGCACCTGTACTGGCATTGCCTGTTGAAGGTGGCGGATTTGAAGTTTATACTGATGCATCCGGCATTGGCCTAGGGTGTGTACTCATGTAAAATGGCAGGGTAATTTGCTACGCTTCAAGACAATTGAAGCGGCATGAGGAAAACTACCTCGTGCATGTTCTAGAACTAGCTGCGGTTATATTCGCCTTAAAAATTTGGCGTCATTATCTTTATGGGGAGAAATTTACTGTATATTCAGATCATAAGACCCTAAAATATCTTTTTTCTCAAAAGGAATTTAATATGAGGCAAAGGCGATGGCTGGAGTATCTCGAGGACTTTGATTTCAATATTCAATATCATCTAGGCAAGGCGAATGCTGTAGCGGATACGCTTAGTAAAAAACCAGTATGAAAGCTATCAAGTCTTAAAGGTATGACTACTTTTATTTCTAAATTTACTCAGTTGAATTTAGATGTTGATATGAAGAAAGAAGATTGCTTTATAGCCAATATCTGGACACAACCTACATTGATTGAAGATCTAGTCAAGTTACAAGAGAATGACCCAGTATTATTGGAGATTAAGGCTGATAGGGAGCAACAACCGGATTTCTCTATTACAAAGGATGGAAGGTTATTGTTTCGAGGTCGTATTGGTATTCCGGATCACGCTGATACTAAGAAGATGATCTTAGAAGAAGCTCATAAATCTAAATATAATGTTCACCCTGGTGCTACCAAGATGTATCAAGACCTTAAAAGAAATTATTGGTGGCCCAATATGAAGAGAGAGAGATAGTAGACTATGTGTCACGTTGCCTTACTTGTCAACAATCAAGGCAGAGCATCAAAAGCCTGCAAGAAAACTACATCCCTTGGAAATTCTGGAATGGAAATGGGAGAGTATATGGATGAATTTTATCATGGGACTGCCTAAGTCAAGAGGTGGACATGATGGGATATGGGTGATCATAAACCGTCTAACAAAATCAGCTCATTTTCTACCTATATCTTGGATACTTTATATATAAAGGAGATTGTTAAATTACATGGTGTCCCTGTCACTATTATTTCTGATCGAGACCCTCGATTTATTTCACAATTCTAGAAAGGGCTACAATATTCTTTAGGAACCCGGTTGAAGTTTAGCATTGCATTTCATCCACAAACTGATGGACAAACCAAGAGGATCAATCAGGTGGTGGAAGATATGCTAAGGGCATGTGTTATAGATTTCGGTGGAAGCTGGCACGACCATTTACCTCTAGTGAAATTTGCCTACAATAATAGCTACCAAGCTAGCATTCAAAGGGCACCGTTTGAGGCATTATATGGAAGGAGTTGCCGTACACCTATATACTGGAACGAGGTCGGTGAAAGATAAATTCTAGGCCCTGATCTTGTTCGAGATACAACCGACAAGGTAAAAGTGATACGAGAAAGACTCAAGATGGCCCAAGATAAGCAAAAGTCCTATGCTGATAACCGAAGACGAGACTTGAAATTTCAGGCAGAGATCATGTATTTCTCAAGGTTTCCTCTGGTCGTGGTATTCGCAGGTTCGGTATTAAAGGCAAGCTTACGCCAAGATTCATTGGCCCCTTTGAAATTCTTGAAAGAGTGGGAGAAGTGGCGTATCGTCTAACATTGCCTCCACAACTGGCAGGAGTTCATGATGTATTCCATGTCTCTATGTTAAATAAATATGTCTATGATCCATTCCACATTATCTCTTATGATAATTTGGAGATTCAGAAAGACTTAACGTACGAACAAAAGCCTTACAAAATCATTGATCAAGAGGTACGTTAGCTTCGAAATAAAATCATTCCCATGGTAAAAATTTGGTGGAATAAAGGATCGGATCAAGAGGCTACATGGGAGACGGAAGAAGCCATGCGTAGGAGATTTCTCGAGCTATTCAACTGTAAGTACACTCTCCATAAAAAATCCATATATTGAATTTGGGGACCAAGTTCTCTTAATTGGGGGAGGATGTAATACCCTAAAATTTTATGAAAAGTATTTTAGAAATTTTCTAAATTTATTTTTATTTTTAAAAGATTTTTCTAGAAATAAATAGATAATTAAATGAAATTATTTTAATTAAAGCCAAATATTAAAGTCTTATATTTATATTTGGACTTGGACCTTTTAAATAAGCCCAAAGGACCTAAACCCAAGCCCACAAGATTTGGCCCATCTTTTAGAAGCCTAAATTTGGGTATTTGTGGAATTTAGAGGATAAAGTACTATTTATCAAATAATTAAATGGATAAATCATAAAAGAGATTGAATAGTTCAAAATTCAGCGCCCAACATTGAAAACGGTCTATCGAGTGACCGCAAGGGGCAAGAAACGGTCCCAACTGGACCGCTACCAAGAGTCCGATCGCGAGCAATTTGATCGTGTAAAAAATCCTATTTCTTCATGCCAAATCCTTGGAGATCGAAGCAATCTATTAGCTAGAAGGCTCTAGGATAGATTAAGATTGAATTGATGACCTAATTAAGACTCTATGGTCGTCCAAATCCTCAAAACCCTAGCTAACCTTATAAATAGACCTTAAGTCTTACCTGCGCGACCCTTACATTTGGCTAGCGTGGAACTAAGGTAAAGATGCTGAATTAGAGGTAAGTTCTTTAGAAAAATTTGTTTATGATAGTAAGGTCTAACTTCCCTCCAAATTTCACATTAGGAGATCATGCCATCCGGGAGAACAAGGCTTCCAAAGACGCTGGTTCGGTGCAAGAAAACCAGGAGACTGTGCGACCGAGCTAGATTGAGAAATGAATTAGAAGCCATAAACGAGGTAATTAGATAGGGGTTCTTTAGAACTATTTGTTCCTTTTAGTACCATCTTCTTACCCTCAAGTTTCGTGGTCATAGGTGAAGAGGATCAAAAGTTAGAAGGCCACGAAGTTGCTGATCCAGTTCAGGATAAACAGGAATTAGGGTCAAGTTCCAGCCCAAAATTCGAGATTCAGAACTTTGTCTAGAGGTAGGTTATCTCATGATTGGCTCAAACTCAAAGTTAGGAATAAAAGCCCTTAACTTCTAGTCATTTTCATGCACTATACGTAGAGAATTCGATGTTTTATTGTGACTGCGCAAACTAGTTTATTTTGCATACATGAGCCTAGCCCTTTAATGAACAAGATATAATTCTTACCTAACTTACATTTTCCTATGCATATTCTTGGCCCAATATTCTTCTAGCATGCTTTACTACATGTTTGCATCGTTTCCATGTATAACATGACCTAGATTAGCATTTAGTTCTATTTCTTTATGGCTTCTGTCTGAAGACAGAAGGCGGTCTTACAGGAACCGCAAAGGTAATCAAGCGGCCATTTAAAAGACCGTTTATCTATTTTCATGCGATTTATCGCGTGACCATTTTTACTGTGCTGGCGGCAGGTTCATGACCGTTTTATGCTAGTTCGAACTTAATATGATTTCTTATGTTATTTACATTATATTCATAATTTCATTATGTGTTAATTTTCTGTTAAATACCCTATTTCATTGTAAGCATGTTTTAACCTTATGTTTCATAAATGTGTAATTTTATGCCAAAGTTATACTTTTATAAATAAATAATTTTCCACATTATGATCATATTTCATGTGGTATTAATATGGTGGTTGTTACCGTTGGTTTAATCGTTAACTCTCATCTCCCAATCTTTCATAAGTACATGGCGTATACTCCGGTGTGCGACCATTAGGTACACGTTGCGTTATAGGCACATTTCTTAGATTTGTGAACCTCTCCGCCAGATATTCCTTCTATCGGACTAGGGGATCATGTTTCAAGACCTCTGTAAGTCTCCGCGAGCCTGGGATTCCCACTAGGATGCCGAGCTAGTTGTACCCTTAAAAACCCAAATTATCTAGAAGGCACTCACATGACCGGTGTTTTATTTTCTATACTCTGGTTAATTGCGGCCTATATGAGACCGTTACTGTTACTTAGCGGTCTTTCTCAGATCGTCTTTATCAGAAAGCGGCCCCCTTGAGACCGTTATGATACCAGAAGTCATCAAGTGTCGACTTTCCTTTCATTCTGGTTGACACAGTAAATGCGGCCTTCACTGGACTGTTAAGCCTTGATTTAGCGGCCTGACTGTGACCGTTTTCTGCATGAAACGGCCCAGTAAATGACTATTTCTTTCTATCAGGTTCGTAACCCGAGGTTTGACCTAAGGGTTATCTAAATTCTATTCTTCGATAATCTTAGGATTATCTGGATTCTAAACCTATGTGTAGCAAGTTAATGTTAAATTATGGAACTTAATTAATGTACCGTTATGCTGTCGGAATGCCGCCGTAGCATAGTGTTCTCTTAACTCTTCTTTGGAATCTTATATCATTTTTCGAAGCGTTCTATACCTTGGTTACTTGATTCATGAAACCTATTATTTTGAAATTGAAATAATTGGCCGAAATTATTGTTATCTCATGGAATTAGCTTGATCTGTAACTTGAAGATGAAAGAGCGGGCACGGACTGTGTCCAAGGGCTCGACACTAGCCCCCACGGCCGATGGCCGGAAACGTGCTAAAAACCATGGGGTACGATGAATACTGGCATCGCATTGCGCCGGGAGTACTTTTTTTATAGACGAGTGAAGAACCACGAGGCTCAAATGAAAATTACATGCTTGTTACTGACTTTCTAGTACATAGCCTTTGTAAGGTTGTGTAGGTACTTTCTCGATGCATGCTCGTACTTTCTTGTTCTTGAAAGGCCAAATGTATGTCTACATGATTAAATCTTACTCAATTATGTCTATTTGCTCAGATATCTCATGACTCTATATTATTGGTTATTTTGGGTTATGACATAGATTTATCGCATTCTCATGTTGTCTTAATTCTAGAGCTAAAGTATTAATCACTTAAATATTGCCTTCATGTTGATACGGAGATACCTACTGGGCACGTGTGTTCATACCTATTTTCTCATCTTTTCAGGAAATGCTAGTGGATCGGATTCAGATTATGCAAGTAGCGGGTCCGAGAGCGATTGATGGTCCATTGGAATGAGAGAAGCCCTAGTTATCAAGTGTCTAGTCAAGTCAGATTGTAATTTTTTATTCATTGAGTCATATGATAGAGGGTTGTCAAACATTAATAGTCTTGTGAACTTTGGATTATTATATGAAATAAAGTTGGAATTTTAAGAAATTACTTATGCAGTTACTTTTATGTGATTGTCTTGCGCTCTGATTTTCTTGCTTACGAGAGACTTACTGTAAGGCCCGTGCCTTAATGGATCCTTCGTGGTATTTGTTCTATTAATTGTTCTGGAAATTCCGGCTATTTTCCTGGATTTTTAGGAATTTGTCTGGCATTTTTCCGGATTTGTTCGGAGCTGTTTGAGGGTTAATGAATATTAATAAGATTTTTATATGTATAATGATTATATTATATATATATTAATTTTATTTTTATTTTTTTTATATCTCTCACCCTCTCTCTCTCCCCCGTCGATCTCTCATTTCACCCTCTCCCTCTCTCTCTCCTCCGTGCGGCCACCTCCTCTCCTCTCTTAGGGATCGGGGTCGAGACGGCGTCGGATTGAGACGAGGTTGGCACCGTTGGATTCCTCGCGTCGAGTAGAGCGCGTGGGTGTCCACTTCGGCGTGGATCGGTGATCGTGGGAGCGAGGTGGAGCGTGGAAGCTCCGTGGCTATTCCTCCTTGCATGCGGCCCGTTCGACGGTTTCGGCTTGCGAAAGGTAGGGGGATGGAACCTCGATCTTGCTAGGATCGTTTCCTTTAGCTCGCTTGTTGATTAGCACCCCGTAGCATGCATGATGTTCATATTTCCATTTTTGGGGTTTTAGCCTAAATCTTGAGTTTAATGCGTTTTAGGCCTTGCATGTGCTAGATTTAGATGTTAAATTGTTGTCTAGCATGCGTGGTTTGACAGGTTATCAGGTTTTTCGTCGATACCCGGCGTTTTCAGCCGTCCGGGAGGGCTTCGGTTTACAAACCGCACTCGCCCGTAACCCAGGTGCAGTGACGGTCCTGCCAGGAACCGTCACTTGCCCGACGGTCCAAGGTGGACGCGTCACTACCAAATAGCGGCCCAATGGGGGTGCGTTACTTGGAGAGTAACGGTGGGGCTCCCATCCGTTACTCATCAACTGTTTTCCGTGATTTTGGTCAGGCGGTGCGCCCGGCGGCCAGTCGGCCGACCGTCGTTTCGGTCCGACGCGCCTAGACCGGGGCGTTACTTCGCCTGCTACCATTTAGAACGCTGATAGGTGGTTTGAGCCTCGGGTGGATGTGACGGCGGTGACCCCACGCGTCGCTTCGCAGTAACGCGCAGGACCCCCACCGTTACATGCCTTTGATGCCTCTTGAGCTGGAATCCTGACGGGAGTGACGGATGGGGACTGGAGCGTCATTCTTGAAGTAACGCGCCGACCCCCGACCGTCGTTTGCATGTGGCGCGTGGGTCCTTGACCGCCACTTCCCTGATGGCTGTAATATATTCCCAGCCCATTGCTTATGCGTTCCGTTCTATATTCATGCCATAGTTATATTGTTTTACTATATTGTGGCGTGTTTTATGTGCCAATAGAGTAGCTTTTCTTTCCAGGCAATGGAGCCACTGTTGTTGCCCTAAGGTCTGTTGAGTACCGACCCGCTTGAGGATGGCGGAGGGGTATATTTCCCATTCACGGTTTGTAAGCTAGTTCCGTGGGCTCCCAGCCAATGGTAGCGTCCTGCCAAGGGAGAAAACTAGTTAGAGGGCCTGGCTCAGGCTAGAGTCAGTGTGTGCACACGTGGTCGGAGACTGTGGACTGACGCCGACGGGTGTCACTCCGACTGGTCACTTGGTTTGGTACTGTTTGCGCGCTTAGCTTGTCGCTTGTCGACTGCGAGTGCTTGAGACGCAGTGTAAGCCGTCAGTGGACGCTTCTGGTTTCTGCTCCAGTGGTTGTCCTTCCTTGTTGCTTGGACTAGTTGCAGCTCATTCTAATTGGTAGTTTTAGCTTTAATCGCTTGCATTTAATTAGTAGCGGCGTGTGTTAGCTGTTATACTTGCTTAGATAGAGTTTACAGCTTTCTTGTGATTAGATATTCATGCCATTGCCTGTGTATTTATTTGAATGCATGCTTTAATTGCTGTTAATTATGCTTGTTCGCTTGTTTAGTGCGAGGTAGGGATCCGCGTGACCCCTACTGAGTCTGGCTGTGACTCACCCTTCTCCTTTCAGGTGAGCCGCGCCCGACATCTCCCGGAGTTTAGTGCGCTGTTTCGGGACCGTTTCTTAGCTGCCAGCTGTGCACGAGCTGCCTTTTTGAGGCTTGTGTTGTACTTTTGCCGGGGTATGCCCCGCGTAGTTGTGACCTGTGGACTAGTGTTTGTGACTCTGGACTAGTTATATATATCACTCTGGTTATTTTAAATTGCTTCCGCACTTGTGTTTAAATCTTATATACTTATTTGTATTGCGCGCCCCAATTCGCAATTAATTATGCATATTCCTCAGCTAACCCCCCACTAACCCTTCAGGGGCCTCATCAGCCTCTTGGGTGGCCTCCCCAGTTCTTGGTGTCGGTATACCGATGTTATCGGTGTATCGATATCCTGAACTCTGGGTCGTCACAGGTGGTATCAGAGCTAGTCCTGTTGTTGTCTCTTGCTGGCATAGGATGTTTCCCGTATGATTGATGGATTTCATTGTTGATTGTGTTTCTGGCAGCATAATTATGCCGCCTCGTCGAGGAAGACCTCCTCGAGCTCCTCGTGTTCCTCGAGATGCGCCCAGGGAAGATAGCGGTTCTGCACCTCCTCCTGCAGTTCCCGCTGTTCCTGTCGTTCCAGTTGCTCCTCCAGTGCCGATCGTTCAAGCTGAAGTGCCTGGCAGTCGAGGCAAGGCTTTGAAGGAATTTCTGATGTTCAATCCGCCTGCTTTCGATGGCCAAGCTGATCCAGAAGTCGCGAGGCAATGGATGGATGCGATAGAGCGTGTTTTTGTCTCGATGGAGTGTGCTGAAGATGAAAAAGTCATGCTCGCTGCCTTTCAACTCCAGGGTACGTCCATTGCGTGGTGGAAAGCCGAGTGGCAGATTTCCTTTCGATCCAGACCTCTTCGGCAAATCACTTGGGCAGAGTTCGTTGCTGCTTTTGAGCGTGCCTATACTCCTGCCTGCTTGCAGATGGATAAGATGTATCGGTTTATGGAATTGACCCAGGGCAGTATGACCGTGCTTCAGTACAGGAATAAGTTCTTGGAATTAGGTCAGTATGCGCCCCATGTGCTGGCCAGTGAAGCTTTGAAGACCCAGCAATTCTTGCGAGGGTTGAGGCCAGAGTTGAAGATGCCGTTGATAGCGAGTCGTGTTGCGGATCTCGATACTGCGTGCCAGACAGCTGTAGCTTTAGAGCTGGAGATGGCGAGACCGGGTGGATATCCCCAGGCAGGGTCAGTGCAGCCGGTGGCTCAGGTTCAGCAGGCTTACCGACAGCCCGTGCCTAGTGTTCCTTCGGTCCAGTCAGAGGTTTCCAGTGCTTCCTCTCCTTCTAAGCCCAAGTTCAAAAGGTTCAAGAAGAAGAAGAAGTTTGTTCAGCAGCCGTCCGGTGCAGATTCTGTTCAGCAGCCGACAGCACCTTCTTCTCAGACTCGACAGAGCTCAGCTGCTAGTCAGCCGTGGACGTGTCGGAGATGCGGTGGTCATCATAAGGGCCAACCGTGTTCTCTTCCTGTTGTTTGCTTTAGGTGTGACCAGCCAGGTCATGTGGTTCGAGATTGCCCGCTGAGGCCGAATCCATTGCAAGCTCCTCAGTTTTCTCAACCTCAGCCGCAGTTTAGACCTCCTGCACCTCAAGCTCCACAGCAATTTTTCTCTCAGGCGTCGGCGTCTTCTCAGCAATCTTCAGTTGGTTCTAAGAAGCAGAAAGGTAAAGTTTCTCATTTGACAAGAGCTGATGCTGCTGCGTCCCATCTTGTGGAAGGTACGATTTTGCTTTATGGTCATGCAGCTCATGTCTTATTTGATTCTGGTGCTTCTCACTCTTTTATTTCTGAGGATTTTATGGCTTGTATTGAGGAACCCACTTCTGAGCTGTCTTGTGAGTTGTTTGTGGAATTGCCTTCTGGAGATTTCATGGTTACTCCCTTGTGTTTGGATGAGTCTCCTGTGATGATTGATGATCACCAGTTGCCGGCGAGATTGTATGCGTTGCAGCTGGCAGATTATGATATTATTCTGGGAATGGATTGGTTGGAGCATTATGGAGCTGTGGTTGACTGCAGATCGAAGAAAGTCTATTTTCAGCCCCAGGGAAAATCAGCCTTTTATTTTCAAGGTATTCGATCCCGTTCTTCTCGTATGATTATTTCTGCTATTCGAGCCTATAGGTTGCTTAGCGCAGGTTGTCAGGGATTCCTTGCTTCAGTGGTGGCTGTTGAAAAACCACGACGGGATGTTTGTGATATTCCGGTTGTCTGTGAGTTCCCTGATGTGTTTCCTGACGAGTTGCCAGGCTTGCCCCCAGAGCGAGAGATTGAGATGGTGATTGAACTGATTCCAGGTACTGGCCCCTTAGCAAAGCCGCCGTACCGAATGGCTCCAGCTGAATTGAAAGTACTGCGTGCACAGCTACTAGAGTTACTGGTGAAGGGCTATATTCGTCCCAGTTTTTCTCCGTGGAGTGCCCCAGTACTGTTTGTGAAAAAGAAAGATGGAAACCTGAGGCTTTGTATTGATTACAGGCAGCTGAATCAGGCGACTATCAAGAATAAGTATCCGCTCCCCAGGATTGATGATTTGTTTGACCAGTTACAATCTGCTGCTGTCTTTTCACGGATTGATCTCCGGTCTGGCTATTTTCAGTTACGGATCCGGGAATCTGATGTGGAGAAGACTGCTTTCAGTACTCGATATGGTCACTTTGAATTTTTAGTCATGCCGTTTGGTTTGACTAATGCCCCAGCAGCCTTCATGGATCTAATGCAGCGTATCTTTCGTCCATTTCTGGACCATTTTGTGGTGATCTTTGTTGATGATATCTTGATATATTCTGCCTCTGTTGATGATCATGTGCAGCATTTGAGGATCGTTCTGCAGACTCTAAGAGATCACGAGCTTTATGCGAAGCTCAGTAAATGTGAATTCTGGCTTCGGGAGATTCATTTTCTTGGCCATGTGATTTCTAGTGATGGAGTAGCAGTAGACCCAGCAAAGATTGATGCCGTTTTGAGTTGGCAGAGACCGAGGACCATCACGGAGATACGAAGTTTTTTAGGATTGGCTGGATATTACCGCAGATTCATTCAGGATTTTGCGAAGATTGCAGCACCGATGACTAAATTGACACGGAAGGGTGTGCCATTTGTCTGGTCGGATCAGTGTGAGGCTAGCTTTGTTGAATTGAAAAGGCTGTTGACTTCTTCTCCAGTGTTGACTTTGCCTTCCGACTCGGGTGGTTTTCTTGTTTGTACTGATGCGTCTCGAGTAGGTTTGGGTGCAGTGCTGATGCAACATGGTAAAGTTATCGCATATGCGTCTCGGCAATTGAAACAGCATGAAGGAAATTATCCCACTCATGATCTAGAGCTAGCTGCAGTTATTTTTGCCTTGAAGATCTGGAGACATTATCTGTATGGTGAGAAATTTCAGATTCTTACTGATCATCAGAGTTTACAGTATATTTTCTCCCAGAAAGATCTGAATCTCAGGCAGAGGCGATGGATAGAATACATGAAAGATTATGACTTTACACTCTCCTATCAGCCAGGTAAAATGAATGTTGTGGCCGATGCTCTGAGCAGGAAAGTACAAGTCAGTCATTTGTTGCTTCGTGAATGGAAATTGTGGGAACAGCTTCCGAGCGAGGCATTGTGTGTAGAGATTCCTGCCGATCCGAGGATGGCAGTTTGTGCTAGCTTGGTTTTGGGTTCAGCTTTGTATCAGCAGATTCTAGAAGCCCAACAAGCTGATTCTGATTTAGCCCGTGTTATATCAAGATATGATGTGGAATTTGATGACGAGCTGGTCGTCAGTTTCCAGGGCAGATTGTATATTCCTGTTGATGATGATTTGAGGAATGAGATTTTGAGTGAAGCCCATGGTTCCCGTTTTGTTATTCACCCTGGTGTCACCAAGATGTATCAGAATTTGAAGAAGCAGTTCTGGTGGCCCGGCATGAAGAAGGACGTGGCTATTTTTGTTTCTAAGTGCTTGACTTGTCAATTAGTTAAAGCCGAACATCAAAAGCCAGGTGGTCTGCTTCAGCCATTGGAAATTCCGATGTGGAAATGGGACCATGTTACTACAGATTTTGTGGTGGGTTTGCCTCGAACTTCTCAAGGTTTTGATGGAATCTGGCTGCTTGTCGACAGATTGACGAAAACCGCCAGATTGTTGCCAATTAAAGTTACTTGGAGTGTGCAGAGATTGGCCGAGCTCTATGTACAGAAGATCGTGCCATTGCATGGAATTCCTGTTTCACTTGTGTCAGATCGTGACCCGCGTTTTACCTCTGGCTTCTGGCGTAGTTTCCAGAAAGCTTTGGGCACTGAGTTAGCTTTCAGTTCGGCGTATCATCCACAGTCAGATGGACAATCAGAGAGAACTATTCAGACTTTGGAAGACATGCTGAGATCGTGTTGCCTTGATTGGCAAGGTTCGTGGGGTCAGCATTTGCCACTTGTTGAGTTTGCTTATAATAATAGTTTTCACTCCAGTATTGGCATGGCTCCTTATGAAGCGCTGTATGGTCGTCCTTGTCGTACTCCTCTGAACTGGTTTGATGTTGGGGACCGACTGTTGACAGGACCGGACATGGTACAGCAGTGTTCTGATGTGGTTCGTCTGATCAGACAGAGATTGTTGACGGCTCAGAGTCGACAGAAAAGTTATGCAGATCGGCGCAGACGTCCACTACAATTTGAGCTAGGAGATATGGTGTTTGTTAAAATATCTCCAATGAAGGGTGTTTCCAGGTTTGGGAAGCGTGGAAAGCTTAGTCCGCGGTATGTTGGCCCTTTTCCGATTGTTGAAGCTATTGGTTCAGTGGCTTATCGTTTGCAACTGCCGGCGGCCATGCAAGCTATTCATAATGTGTTCCACGTGTCTCAGTTGAGGAAATATGTGTCTGATGCTTCTCATGTTCTCGATGATTCAGTGTGGCCCGAGGTGACTGCTGATTTGTCCACGCCAGAGTTTCCTATCCGAATTGAAGACCGTCGTGAGCAGCGGTTGAGAAATAAAGTTATTCCTCTGGTAAGGGTTGCTTGGCAGCGTCACTCTGGTAACGAGTCTACTTGGGAGCGTGAAGATGAGATGCGTCAGCTTTTTCCTTTCTTGTTCCAGTGAGGTATAAGTCCTTTCTCAGTTTCCTCCTTTTCGGTTATTGTAAATTTCGAGGGCGAAATTTCTGTAAGGAGGGAGGGACTGTAAGGCCCGTGCCTTAATGGATCCTTCGTGGTATTTGTTCTATTAATTGTTCTGGAAATTCCGGCTATTTTCCTGGATTTTTAGGAATTTGTCTGGCATTTTTCCGGATTTGTTCGGAGCTGTTTGAGGGTTAATGAATATTAATAAGATTTTTATATGTATAATGATTATATTATATATATATTAATTTTATTTTTATTTTTTTTATATCTCTCACCCTCTCTCTCTCCCCCGTCGATCTCTCATTTCACCCTCTCCCTCTCTCTCTCCTCCGTGCGGCCACCTCCTCTCCTCTCTTAGGGATCGGGGTCGAGACGGCGTCGGATTGAGACGAGGTTGGCACCGTTGGATTCCTCGCGTCGAGTAGAGCGCGTGGGTGTCCACTTCGGCATGGATCGGTGATCGTGGGAGCGAGGTGGAGCGTGGAAGCTCCGTGGCTATTCCTCCTTGCATGCGGCCCGTTCGACGGTTTCGGCTTGCGAAAGGTAGGGGGATGGAACCTCGATCTTGCTAGGATCGTTTCCTTTAGCTCGCTTGTTGATTAGCACCCCGTAGCATGCATGATGTTCATATTTCCATTTTTGGGGTTTTAGCCTAAATCTTGAGTTTAATGCGTTTTAGGCCTTGCATGTGCTAGATTTAGATGTTAAATTGTTGTCTAGCATGCGTGGTTTGACAGGTTATCAGGTTTTTCGTCGATACCCGGCGTTTTCAGCCGTCCGGGAGGGCTTCGGTTTACAAACCGCACTCGCCCGTAACCCAGGTGCAGTGACGGTCCTGCCAGGAACCGTCACTTGCCCGACGGTCCAAGGTGGACGCGTCACTACCAAATAGCGGCCCAATGGGGGTGCGTTACTTGGAGAGTAACGGTGGGGCTCCCATCCGTTACTCATCAACTGTTTTCCGTGATTTTGGTCAGGCGGTGCGCCCGGCGGCCAGTCGGCCGACCGTCGTTTCGGTCCGACGCGCCTAGACCGGGGCGTTACTTCGCCTGCTACCATTTAGAACGCTGATAGGTGGTTTGAGCCTCGGGTGGATGTGACGGCGGTGACCCCACGCGTCGCTTCGCAGTAACGCGCAGGACCCCCACCGTTACATGCCTTTGATGCCTCTTGAGCTGGAATCCTGACGGGAGTGACGGATGGGGACTGGAGCGTCATTCTTGAAGTAACGCGCCGACCCCCGACCGTCGTTTGCATGTGGCGCGTGGGTCCTTGACCGCCACTTCCCTGATGGCTGTAATATATTCCCAGCCCATTGCTTATGCGTTCCGTTCTATATTCATGCCATAGTTATATTGTTTTACTATATTGTGGCGTGTTTTATGTGCCAATAGAGTAGCTTTTCTTTCCAGGCAATGGAGCCACTGTTGTTGCCCTAAGGTCTGTTGAGTACCGACCCGCTTGAGGATGGCGGAGGGGTATATTTCCCATTCACGGTTTGTAAGCTAGTTCCGTGGGCTCCCAGCCAATGGTAGCGTCCTGCCAAGGGAGAAAACTAGTTAGAGGGCCTGGCTCAGGCTAGAGTCAGTGTGTGCACACGTGGTCGGAGACTGTGGACTGACGCCGACGGGTGTCACTCCGACTGGTCACTTGGTTTGGTACTGTTTGCGCGCTTAGCTTGTCGCTTGTCGACTGCGAGTGCTTGAGACGCAGTGTAAGCCGTCAGTGGACGCTTCTGGTTTCTGCTCCAGTGGTTGTCCTTCCTTGTTGCTTGGACTAGTTGCAGCTCATTCTAATTGGTAGTTTTAGCTTTAATCGCTTGCATTTAATTAGTAGCGGCGTGTGTTAGCTGTTATACTTGCTTAGATAGAGTTTACAGCTTTCTTGTGATTAGATATTCATGCCATTGCCTGTGTATTTATTTGAATGCATGCTTTAATTGCTGTTAATTATGCTTGTTCGCTTGTTTAGTGCGAGGTAGGGATCCGCGTGACCCCTACTGAGTCTGGCTGTGACTCACCCTTCTCCTTTCAGGTGAGCCGCGCCCGACATCTCCCGGAGTTTAGTGCGCTGTTTCGGGACCGTTTCTTAGCTGCCAGCTGTGCACGAGCTGCCTTTTTGAGGCTTGTGTTGTACTTTTGCCGGGGTATGCCCCGCGTAGTTGTGACCTGTGGACTAGTGTTTGTGACTCTGGACTAGTTATATATATCACTCTGGTTATTTTAAATTGCTTCCGCACTTGTGTTTAAATCTTATATACTTATTTGTATTGCGCGCCCCAATTCGCAATTAATTATGCATATTCCTCAGCTAACCCCCCACTAACCCTTCAGGGGCCTCATCAGCCTCTTGGGTGGCCTCCCCAGTTCTTGGTGTCGGTATACCGATGTTATCGGTGTATCGATATCCTGAACTCTGGGTCGTCACACTTACCATGCCGGCTGTTCACGTTCCCGAAATTCCTTCCGTTGTATTAAAAGCTCAGGGCGTGACTGACCTTCTACTCAAAAGACTCCATATGAGATACTTAAAGGTAAGAAACCTTCACTAGCACATTTCAAGGTTTTTCATTGTAAATGTTTATCCATGTTAACTCTAAAAGAGACCTTGATAAATTTGACCCTAAAAGTGAACCTAGAATTTTACTAGGTTACTCTGAAAAGTCTAGAGCCTATAGGATCTACAAGATTAATTCTCAAACTGTTGAGGAATCACCATACATTATCTTTGATGAATCTTCTAATAAAACTAAAACTGGTTTCTGCAGGAACAAAGTTGATGGAGAAATCCTGAAAAACAGAGAAGAGCAGAATGCAGAACCTATAGAAGAAGGTGAGACTGAACGATCTGGAGTTCAGGGGGAGGTAAGTGAAAATTTAGGTAATCAGCTTACCAACATTAGAGTTCTTAGAGATCATCCTATAGAGAATGTGATTGGTAATCTAAATGAACCCCCTAGGACTAGATCACATTTCATGATAGAAAATGAACTGAATTCTTTTGCACTTATCTCACAAGTAGAACCGAAGAACATTGAATGTGCCTTAAAGGATGCACATTGAATAAATGCCATGCATGATGAATTGAATCAATTTGAAAGGAACAAGGTATGGCACCTAGTTCCTAAACCCTCACATGGCTCAGTTATAGGCACTAAATGAGTTTTTAAAAATAAAACTAATGAGCAGGGACAAGTAGTCAGAAAAAAGGCTAGGTTTGTAGCATAGAGGTGCAATCAGGAATTTGGGGTAGATTTTGAGGAATCATTTGCCTCTGTAGCTAGACTAGAAGCCATTAGGATACTTTTGGCTTTTGCTTGCAGCTTAGGAATAAAACTTCAGCAGATGGATGTGAAATCTGCTTTCTTAAATGGTTTAATAAAAGAAGATGTTTTTGTTAAATAACCTCCTGGATTTGAATGCATTGACTTTCCTGATCATGTGTATAAGTTAGATAAGGCACTTTATGGACTGAAGCAAGCTCCCAATGCCTGGTACGATAGGCTGAGCTCCTTCCTCACAGGTAAAGGATATTCAAGAGATGAGGTTGACCAGACTCTATTTACCAAGGTAAACAATAAAGATATCCTTGTTGTTCAAATCTATGTAGATGATATAGTGTTTGGGTCAACTAAACCTTCTATGTGTGAGGAATTTTCTTAGTTAATGACTGATGAATTTGAAATGAGCTTAATGAGAACACTGAAATTTTTCCTTGGATTGCAGGTCAATCAAACTTCAAAGGGAAGCTTCATCACCCAATCTAAATACATCAGGGATCTACTGAAGAAATATAAGTTGGAGAACCTCAAGGCCATCACTGCACCAATGGGTACATCAACTAGTCTTGATGCTGACCCAAAAGGTAGTTGATACCAAACGATACAGAGGTATGATCGGATCCCTTTTGTATCTTACTGCATCTCGCCCAAATATACAATTTTCAGTGCGTTTATGTGCTGAATTTCATGCTAGTCCTAAGGAATCTCACATAGGGGCAGTGAAGAGGATTTTTAGGTATCTATCAGGCACCCTTGACTTAGGACTGTGGTATCCTACTAGGTGTGATTTTAAACTTGTAGCTTACACTGATGCAGACTATGCAGGGTGTAGGATAGATAGAATGAGCACTAGTTGGTATTGTCAATATCTAGGTGGTTGTCTAGTGTCTTGGGCATCTAAGAAGCAACACACAGTTGCTCTCTCCACTAGTGAGGCTGAGTATGTTGCAGCAAGGAATTGTGCAGCCCTAGTGCTCTGGATAAAACACCAACTCATTGACTATCACATAAAATTAGGATGCGTTCTTATTCTGTGTGATAATACCAGTGCTATTTCCTTAACTAAAAATCCTGTTCATCACTCTAGGACTAAGCATATTGAAATAAAATACCACTTCTTGAGAGATGAAGTAAGTAAGAATAAAATTGAGCTGAATTTTATAGTATCATAAAAATAAATTGCTGATATATTTACTAAACCTCTTGGGAATGAAAGGTTTAAATTCTTAAGAAGAGAACTAGGTTTATGTAAATTTCAGCATGATGATTGATTCCTTAAGTTCATTCTTGTATGGAATAAATGCCTTCTCTATAATGTTTTATATGCTTATGATTCAATCTATCAAATGGTATATGTGGTTGTCATTGCAGACAATGTCTTGCAATGTGTCCATCTTGATCTTAAGGGTATATCAAATGGTTTCCTGGGAGAAGGGCATATCTCTTCTGTCTGGAAACACACACTATGTGTAGAGGCTTATCCTCCGCCAAGTACCCTAAGTCAAGATTTTGTCCAAGTCTTGCATTTCATTATTTGTTCATAGGTCAAAATGTTGTGTCCAATAATAATGCACATAGACAAGGGGAGTAAGTGTTCAAATTTTTTTTTAAGTCTTTCCTCTCCTGCATGTTGTTAGGGGGAGTTTAGAATAAAATTGAGTCAGATCAGGTCCAGGTTGTTACATCTAGGCATCAGTAAGTGTTTCTGAAATGTCGACACCCAAAGTCGACACCTTTTTGCAACCCTGACTCTATCTTTTTGATCAACAGATTTACGCATCTCTTGATATCAGATTTTCACACTATTTCTGAAATCTCAATAGCACATTACTTGGTATCAGGTTCTCCTGGCACACTCATTTATTTCCATCTCTTTATATCAATCTCTTAAAAAGTCCTTATACTTCCTATGACTCTGAAATAATGACAATATGATAATCAGTTCATTACTCTAAGCTACTAAAATCAGAAATCTTCTCTTATAAGAATCTGTAATGCTCCATGAATGAATTGATTGTTTAAGCTAGGATGTTGATCACAATTAATAGCTCTCAACCATTTCTCTCATGTCATGTCTGGTAAAGTCTTCTTGAGTCTGAAAGTTCTTGAATTAATGACTTCTTGGTTGATAAACTTGGAGTGCGTATTATTTTTAAACAAGTTTTTCTATAAAATCAAAGAGCAACAATGTCAAAATAATGAGTCAACATGATTGTAGGCAGAGCAATGGCTAAATGCACAGAGAAACTGGTCCTTCATCAAAGAAATGGAGAAAAACCCATGTCATGAAGTGCTTCAAGTTATCTCTGTTCAAAAGTCAAAATAGAATGGTAAGCTTCACTAAGTAACTAGAGGTACTGACGTCTAATCAACGTGTACCCTTACACAAAAAGGTGTAAACTACTCCTAATGTTTTGATACATGAAACAAAATGGTAAATTCTGCTTAGTAACTAGGGACACTAGCGTCTAATCAACGTGTACCCTTACGTCAAAAGGCATGGATGATACCTATTGTTCTGAACTCTTTAAACAAAAAGGAAACGAAAAATTTTGCTGAACCCTACAGTGAAAAATCAAAACTGTCAAATTTTTTAACCTCAATACATATCCTAGTTACTCCTAAAGAAATTCACTGATTTTTGGGTGAGTAGGATAAAGTAAGACTAAATCTGTCATGATTCATATGGTTCTGGTTTATTGCTATTAAGCGTCAATGCAAACTTATTCAGAGAGTACAGTTGCTAAACTTTAACCTTTATTATTCTTAAACCAGAATTCTATCAAGAATGCATTATATAGAATCGTATACCTAAAGAATTTGAGCTATGTATGCTTGATTAATGAAAGATAAATCAGTTCGTCAATCAGATCTCTCATGTAATTTCACAACTTTGATATTGTCATCTCATTTTTTGTCACTTCACGGATAAGATCCAATTGTCTCTATCAATTCTTTATTTGCTGATGGAAAAGCGGGAGAGATTTTGATGGCAGAGTTTCTTGATTCTTGATTGATGGCTAGGGATAGCTGGCAAAGAGAGAGAGATTGCCTTGTTTGTCAGTCTGTGTCTATGCATGTCGTGTCTTCTACTGCACTTGACTGTGACCTTTGTATACTCTGACT
This sequence comes from Amorphophallus konjac, assembly GCA_022559845.1. Taxonomy (NCBI): domain Eukaryota; kingdom Viridiplantae; phylum Streptophyta; class Magnoliopsida; order Alismatales; family Araceae; genus Amorphophallus; species Amorphophallus konjac. The sequence goes on from CM040123.1 coordinate 244,110,489, forward strand.
CATAATGAAATATGTGTTGCCATCAAAGTATAATAGTGTTGCCATCATCAAAAAGTGGGAGAATGTTGTGTCTCCTCGGGATTTGATGTCTAAAATGGATGCTGGCAACAGTGTGTTTGACTTTAATTTGACTCTGGCAACATTGTTATTTTAAAGTCTTTACTTTAGTCAGAATAAGTTCTTATTCGTAACAAGGTCGATGCATATTCATATTGTTGCATTGAAAGGTCGGTGCACATTTGCATATAAGTCTATAAGGTCGGTGCATATATCCACTTCTGCTCTGAAGGTCTATGCATGTGCAGAATTGTTGCATTGAAAGGTCGCTACACATTTGCATATAAGTCTATAAGGTCGGTGCACATGAAGAAATCTTGCACTATAAGATCGGTGCACATTCACTTTATAGTCTATCAGGTCGATGCATACATTCATTACTTTATAGTTTATCAGGTCGGTGCATACATTCATTCTAGTCCTGAAGGTCAGTGCATTTGCAGAAGTCTTGCACTAGAAGGTCGGTGCATATGTAAAAGTATTGCACCAAAAGGTCGGTGCATATGTAGAAGTATTGCTCTATAAGGTCTGTGCATATTTGGATTCTAAAGAAAAGTCGATGCATGTCATAGAAAGGTCGATGCTAGTGGGCTAGCGACTGCAGCATAGGTCAATGCATGTTATAGAAGGGTCGATGCTAGTTAGTCATCACTATCAAGGTCGATGTACCTTGTGCATTCACTATAAAGACAGGTCGATGCACCTTCATTACAGAGTCAGTTTGTCTGGAAAATAAGGTCTACCTGTATAACTCTAGGGTCGATGTTTCTATTCTAACCTACTATATGTGTTAGCTATACCGGCTAATGTATCTCATTTATGCATCGATGCTCTTGAAGAATTTTGTGCATACACTTATATGAATTGTCTGACCTTGTGAAGCATCTGAAACTACATTTGCTAATAATTATTACATGCTTCATAAGTCTCATAAATCTTTGATTATGTTTTGGACAAAAAGGAAGAAACAACCCAGATCCATGCTCGAACACCTGAGTTACATAAAGGCAGACCGCATTACTCTCACGTGAAATTTAAAGTGAAGCGGATTAAGGGCACGTGATCCAAGGCGAGAAGCTGAACTAACATCCTACCACGTGGATCGTCTTATCTTCTACTCCTGACACGTGGGCCCTCGAAGTACGCATTCTAGATAAAATTATTGGGCGGGAATGTATATTCCACGCGCCCAAAATTTGAAAAGCTCGTGGGACCACATACTCGTGCTCTCCTGTATAAAAAGGGATCGAGCAGTCAAATTCAAAAAGGTTAGAAGACGAGAGAAGCAGATCAGAAGAGGAGAAAAGTGCTAAAAAGCAAGAGAGCTCTAGAGGTCGAGGGAGAAGAGTCTGAGAAGAGTTCGAGAGTGAAAGAGTCTGTTGCAGAAAGTAAGAAGAAACAGAGTACCGTAAGTCTGTCTGAGAGAGAGAAGTGAGATTGAGCAGAAGAGTATTGTCCTGACTTATTGATCAAATCTAGAGTCAGATCGCTCTAGTGGAGCTACAGTTTATTCTTTCTATTATTGTTTTTAAACGCCTCTTTCGTTTCATTTTTGAAATTACTGCAAGCTGTGTATCAGCGGAGCAAGCTGTGGTGCTCAGCAGCGAGGTGTGATCCTCGGACAGCAAGCTGTGTTGCTCAGCGGGAAAGCAAGCTGTGAGGCTCAGCTGTTTGTAGGGATTTCATCCCCGAAGCTGTGGATCAGTGGAGTTCAAGCTGTTTGGCAGCGGAAGCCTTACTCAATTGAGTAAAGGGTGGACGTAGATCTCAAGCTCGAGATCGAACCACCTTAAAAAATGATATGTCGTCTGTGTGATTGCACATCTCTCTTTACTGCAACTAGATGATTGCCTAGGATCGTCTACTGCAAGTCATTAATGCTTTCAATATATTCATCTATTGCTTACGCCCGAGTACCTAACCTGGTTGTTTGAATGTCTTCTGAATTGTCTGTGCTAATTCATCAAAAGTTGACATTGTCTTGAATTGTTCAGTAGACTTACCATCTTATATCTGATCTGTGATCGGTAACTCAGTGGCGCATAAAAATGGCTTAGTCAGAATGATAGATTACGTCTATCTGGAAAACTGACCTATGCGTGAGGAGATTTTCTAATTAAACCTCCGCCAGGTACTATACTGAGTTGATTGATCTATTGGTTTTGAAGTTTTCAATAATTGACAGCTATTCCATAGCAGATTCCCTTGTTGTTAATTCAAATTGTTTTAAGTGGTTCTGTTCATAGTAGTTTCTTTTAATTCCACATTGTTATTAACTGCTATAGAATTCAAAATTGGGGTAGATCTATTCACCCCCCCTCTAGATCACTCGTTCATCCATTCACACATCAGAAGCATCCTGGGGACGTCGTGGCTTGCTCTGCAACCAGCAGAAAGTCTACTGCCTGCGAACCTGATCAGGACCAGGTGATAGGGGGGTTATGTGGGTGTGTGGATGGGCGAAGGAATGGTAGGGGAAATGGGGGATGGTGGCTGTGAGGAGGTGTTAGGGCTGATGGAGGGCTGAGGAGGAGGGGGGAAAGGGGGCGGAGCAGGGCTGGAGTAGGGGGGAGATGGGGGGTGGCTGGGATGTGCGACCTGACCAGGGTGGGGAGGGAGATGGGTTGGTCGACGAAGCCAAGGGAGAGGGAGGGGTCGGGGTCGACCAAGTGTAGATCTATTTAAAATCCACACTTAAAAATAAAGAATATGTTGATAAAGGATAAATGGATAAAAAGGGAGAGGGAGCATGCGTAGGATGCTAGTGGAGTGTGTGATCGCCAGAGACCGCGGGCCTCAAATGATATTAACAATAAATAAAAGGAGGGATGGCGGTAATACCTTTGAAGCATGCGAGATGTGAGAGTTTACCTTCTCTTCCTATCGGCCGGTCGATGGAGAGAGTCTTCTTAGATTGCCCTTGCAAAATAGATAAACAACACCAATAAAAGATATTGATTAACAAACCAAAGTGTGCAGTATCAATCCCGAGTGAATAAATATAACGTGAAAGTATGTGAATGAACACACCTGTTGGGTGTTGACCCTTAAACCCATATACAGAGGGAGGGATAGAATATGATGAATGAATATAATAAGGGACGTGCAAGTGTTGCACTGGGGGAGGCTCAACGTGGTTGAGAGGATAGAATAACGAATGAATGTATTATGCATGCATGCGTGAGCTAATGCAATAAAATAAAAAAAAGAAACAGAGAAGGAGTAGCAGAGCATGTGGTTATTCCTCCTTTGGCTTTTAATGGGCATTCGAGAGAAGCCTCCAAGAGGATGGAGCAATGGACGTAGGGAGGACTCCTTCTTAAGCTTGGAATCGGGCAACACCTCCCCTTCAAATGAAAATCATCCCCTTTTTGGCCAGAGACCGCATGGCTTATTTATAGGAAGAAGATCAAAGTTTAATCCAAAATAATTAGGATAATTATCCTTGGCATGAGATAAACATGGAAAGAGTCCTCCCGGTTCTGGAAAGCCACAGGGAACCCTTCCCTAGTTGAGAAGGAATCCAAAACAAGAAATAGCGTTAGACCCAATGGTCGCCCATTAAATGGACGTCCACCACCTTGGACGTACATTAGAAGTTAAAACTTAGAAACTCGAAAATAAAAAAGAATCTACGTCTGAGTGCCCAGGCACCTATTAGAAATAAATTTGAATTTCGGACGGGCGCAGAAGCTCAAAAATAGCAAGCAAAATCGCGTCTGGAGACCCGGACTGTAACACCATGTAATTTTAGGAAGAAAATATTCATGAGGATAGATAATATACACATGATGATAGCTACATATTCCTCTAAATAGTTAATATTGTTGAATAGATAAATATTTAGGTATAAAGTTCTTAGAATAAATAATTGGCTAATTAATATTTTTTAAAAAATAAAAAAATAGAAAAATAAATATTTTTTTACTAGAATCGAACCTGCCTCTCATACCAAGAACAATGACTAATAAAAGTAAATGAAATTATGAGGACTAAAATCCATATATGAAGTATTACTAAGATCCTAATGTATGTTGGGACCAACCTCACCAAATTAATGATGTATATGAAACAGAAATGGTAAACCCAATAGCCATATAGGCCTTCCATATGAAATTAACTTAGGCTAATGGGCCTTATATATATATATATATATAAATATATATATATATATATATATACATGCAAATTATTAATCGATATGAGCCGCGTATATAAGGGTTTAACGATTAACAAATGAGTTAATCATATGCCAAGATATTTTGAATATCAAATGAAAATTCTAAAATGCTTGTATAAGAAGGTCGAATTATATATATATATATATATCTTATCACCCATACTCACTTAAAAGCCTTAAGCCACTGTGAAGAAACTACCCACGTATATATGTGTGTGTGCATATTTATAATACAATAAGATATATATTAAAAAAAAAAACACACACACACACACACACATATATATATATATATATCAACCCCATATATATATTACACCATGCATATGAGTAGCCCACTCATATGTATATATATATATATACAATACATATATATATGAATCTTATATATCAAATGGGCCAAACCCACATTCGCATACAGGGCTTCAACCCATGTACATACATAAACCCACAACCATTGCATTTATAATAGGCTCTCACCCATACACCCAAATAACAGCCCAACTTATAGCACCCCACGTACACATATAGGAGGCCCACGTTAAAGGATAAAAATCTCCCCACTAAAAAACCCACCATGGTGTGTATATATTAATGCCCATAAAACCTTACCACCCATATATGAGAAAGGGCCTAAACCAAACCCAGCCCATCCTTTTTGGGCTTTCTCTCCCATCGAATACCCACACAGCATGCCCAACCCAACATGCTCAATCGAACGCTTGCATGAGTTGTAAGCTTTTAGGGTTTAGGAGTTAAAAGGGGCAGGCGGCGGTTTAGATAGCAGGGAATGCTTTGATAGAGTAATGCACGGTGGGACTTTTTAGGAACCTTGCCATCCTTAACGCTCGTCCCCTACATTGACACACCATCTCTATAAATCCCATCTCTCACGAAAGGTAAAAGGCTTTCGTTACTGCTACGATCGAAGGGGGTCCTCTTTGATGCTACATCCACCCTTCTTCGGCGAACATGAGGCAGACTTCTCATCCTCCTGTACGTGGACAAACTCTGAAGGATTTTTCCTCTTTTCTTCTTTCACGTACGTTGCTACGTCGTCGTGTGGATTCCTGCTGCTACGTGTGAGGAAGGCTTCTTCCTTCTTCTTCCTTCACTGCTACCTTGATCTGATCAACGTTCATCTCCACAAAGTCAAGTAGGTTTTCTCAAAGAATTGAAGCCCAAGATAATAGTAATTAGGTTGCATGTTAAAATTCATGTTTTCATTTTTCTCTGATCATCGTTTTGCCTAAGTTTTTAGTTTAATGTTTGCATGATTATCTTAATTGATTAAATAATCACATTACGTTAAAATTTTTATATCTATATAATTACTTGTCTAACAAACACAAAGTGCATGTGACTTGAATCCCCATGATTTATCCTATATTTACATGTCATTGTACGGTGTGTTAATTAGTTAATAAATTAACTTTAATAAATAAGAGAAATTATCAAAGTTTTACGGCGAATTGCGATTTTCACTGCAGCATAGTAGTTATAGAGTTTTGCTTTGTTCGGCTCTTTCGTGGGCGCCGGAGCGTCCTTTGGTCATGAAATTTTATGGGTGTGTTATTGGGGTAGAGACCGATGTAGTGAGGGTGGTACCTCCTTTTTTCGATCCTCCTATCTCAAGATCCCCCATCTCTCAAGTAAAAATATTTTTGAACATCTGGTTAGGTAGAGTTTATTGAGCCCTTCATTTTTGTATATAGATTGCGCGATTCCGATGTGTATACCTCAAGAACGGAAGTTTCAAAGATTTCTAGACTATTTAATGAAATAACGACCATATGCGCGGTCGTTGTTTCTTAAATATATATATATATCTATATCTATATATATATATATATAATGTGTAACTTTTACCCGTATCTTTGAAAATCTATATCTACTAAACTATGTAAATTAAGATCATAATATATATATATATTTGGAATCTTTATATTTCTCTCTTAATTATCATATATTTAGTTCCGATAATTTTATTTTATTTGAAAATTATTACTGTTCATCATGATCAATTTAAATTACATATCATGTTTAAATCCTAGAAAATTCATATCTTATGATCAAAGTCGGTAAAAATTACAATATATATATAGTCGTGATCCTTGTAAATTTCCCTTAATTATCATGTAATTAGTTCTAAAAATAATATCCATCCTTTCAAAGAGATGCTATTTTCTAAATTATTAGATTAAATAAAAATTAAGATATGAATTGACACCTACTTGCATGGACGCAGATTTACTATCTCGCAGTTTTTCTCCGATTTTGACCCATACCGCGAGTCTTTTGGCACTCTCATCTCATGTCCGTAGATGAAGTCAATGTTTCATGATCGGTTCACGTTATACACCTCAACTCTCAGTGACATACGAGCCCTCTGTTGGACATTCTGTTCCTTCGGACTGGCAAGTTAGTCATTGGGACCTCCGTAAGTCCCCTCATAGCCTTGTATTCCCTCAAGGCCGACTGAGCTAGTTGTACCTTAAACATCTTGTACCCGTTTTAATTGCCATGTCACTCTGGAGAAACATGGTAACTCGGCCCTTTCATGGTGCTACGCTTGGCCCATGAGAGAAATCTCTCAAGCCGGTGGAGTGGGTGACCGTTCCACTAGGCGAATTATTGAATTAGGAAACCTATGGTTAGGTGCCAATTCTTCAGCTTGCTTCATGTCCATTGAATTCATGACTCTTGTTAGTCATTATTCAATGTATCATGGCAACCTATCTAGGTGCCAATTCCACCTAGTTTATCGACATGTCACGATTTGTCTATGCTCTTTGCGTAGATTTTATCGCTAGTCTATCCTTACCCAAGGGCCTTGCCCTTGAGTTCCCTAAACTCTATTTATCATTCTACTAAAGCTCGTTCTTTGGAACTCTCTATTGGCTATAAACTATAGTGGATGTCTAGATCTATTTTTAATGCTGTGCATATAGGGCCCTATCTGGTCCTGGGAGGAGCACCCGAAAGTACTTGTGCCCATGGGAGTTATATTGATCACGGTGTCTGGCATTGCACCGAAGTACTTGTCTCTCTTGATCTTTGGCATTCCACACTCTCTCTTTCTCTCGTGACTTGCGTACATGACTTGACTTGCGTGACTCGACTTGTGTGGCCCGGAATGGGCAAGTACTTACGTGAAATAGCCAATAATCTATAATTTTTCTTCTGAATATCTCTTATTTAAGACTCGCTTGAAAGTTTACATGACGTGGTAAATCTCTTGCTAGTTTTGTTCACTTGCTCAGTTATTTCTACGTGTATAGCCTTACTTGCATTTGCATGCAAAAATGTAATTACTTAAACCAATTGCTTGTTCTTGAGATATAATTCCTACTGAGCTTTCGCTCACCCAGTTTTATTCCAATATTTGTCAGGTAATCAGGTGGCTAGCGAGACCGAGACTCACATGGGAGGGACAAGTGTGCAAGCAAGCTCTGAAAATTAGTGAACCTGAGTCTTTTACTTTATTGAGTCTAGATGATATTCTCTGTTTAGATCGTCATGTCTAGATCCGCTAGTGTGTCTCTAATTCCTTTTCTTTCTTGGTATTATTCTTGACTCTTTTTATTAAAATTGAAAATTTGTAATAGACTTATATTTGGAATACAATTTTTTATTTATTGCCTCAAATTAGTTGGTGTCATGTTTCATGCTCTTGATTATTCACGACTGTTAACTGCCACGTTCCAAGCAAACGACACGTTCCGCTGCTATCGGTTCGGGGCGTGACAGAGGTGGTATCAGAGCTTCGGCTTTCAAATTCTTAGGTCATTAAGTCCAGGAGATAGGTTGAGTCATCTTTGTTGGTAATCCTATAGGAATTCCGTGAGAGTGGGTAAAGCCTGGGGATATATTATAAAGAAAGGATAAAATATTCAAGTCACATTCCTATTAATTATCAAAAATTTTATGTCAATAATTAATCTCCCCAATTAATCTTTCAGGAACATAATTAGAATAGAGGCATCCAAACCAAACTTTGTCCCTGAAATGGTCTTGGTGGATGTCCATGCTTATGCGGACCTTGTCCTAAGAGTCCAAGAGTTAGAGAAGATGGTAGAAGAAAAAGAAAGAATAGAAGGAAAGGACCAAGTCAAAAATTTTGAGAAGTTCGCCGTAACCAACAAGAGGCCAAACATGAGCAGTAGTTCCCGAGGGTGTAGGAAGTGTAAGAAATGCAAGAAGTGTAAGAAAGAGGAAGATTCCTCTCAAGGTAAGTGTGAGTTTTGTGGTCGATATAGTCACAAATTGGAGAAGTGTTGGCGGAAGTCGGGAGCATGCCTTCGTTGCGGGAGCTTAGACCATAAAATCGCTATATGCCCTGTTCCGATCAAGAAGCTTCTTGGAGAAATTCAAGTTTTAATAGGAGCTGTGCCAGCCAAAGGAAAAGCCATGGAAGGTAACCACATCCTCGAACCTAAATTAAATTTTTTTCCAATTGATATGTTCTAGATTTTTCTTTATTATGATTGGTTATAGCTAGTTTCCCCATCTTGAGTAGAAGATGATGTGAATTTGGGTACCAAATTCTTTTAAGTGGGGGAGGGTGTAACACCCGGTAATTTTAGGAAGAAAATATTCATGAGAAAAGATATTATACACATGATGATAGCTACATATTCCTCTAAATAGTTAATATTATTGAATAGATAAATATTTAGGTATAAAGTTCTCAGAATAAATAAGTGGCTAATTAATATTTTTAAAAAATAAAAAAAGAGAAAAATAAATATTTTTTTATTAGGATCGAACCTGCCTCTGATACCCAGAACAATGACTAATAAATGTAAATGAAATTATGAGGAATAAAATCCCTATATGAAGTATTACTAAGATCCTAATGTAAGTTGGGACCAACCACACCAAATTAATGAAGTATATGAAACAGAAATGGTAAACCTGATACCCATATAGGCCTTCCATATGAAATTAACTTAGGCTAATGGGCCTTATATGTATATATATATATATATATATATATATATATATATATATATATATACATGCAAATTATTAATAGATATGAGCCTCGTATATAAGGGTTTAATGATTAACAAATGAGTTAATCATATGCCAAGATATTTTGAATATCAAATAAAAGTTCTTAAATGCTTGTATAAGAAGGTCATATTATATATATATATATATCTTATCACCCATACTCACTGAAAAGCCTTAAGCCACTGTGAAGAAACTACCCATATATATATATATATGTGTGTGTGCATATTTATAATACAATAAGATATATATTAAACACACACACACACACACACACACATATATATATATATGTATCAACCCCATATATATATTACACCATGCATATGAGTAACCCACTCAGATATATATATATATACAATACATGTATATATGAATCTTATATATCAAATGGGCCAAACCCACATTCGCATACAGGGCTTCAACCCATGTACATACATAAACCCACAACCATTGCATATATAATAGGCTCTCACCCATACACCCAAAGAACAACCCAACTTATAGCACCCCACGTACACATATAGGAGGCCCACGTTAAAGGATAAAAATCTCCCCACTAAAAAACCAACCATGGTGTGTATATATTAATCCCCATAAAACCTTACCACCCATATACAAGAAAAGGCGTAAACCAAACCCAGCCCATCCTCTTTGGGCTTTCTCTCCCATCGAATACCCACACAGCATGCCCAACCCAACATGCTCGATCGAACGCTTGCATGAGTTGCAAGCTTTTAGGGCTTTGGAGTTAAAAGGGGTAGGCGGCGGTTTAGATAGCAGGGAATGCTGTGATAGAGTAACGCACGGTGGGACTTTTTAGGAACCTTGCCATTCTTAACGCTCAACCCCTACATTGACACCTCATCTCTATAAATCCCATCTCTCATGAATGGCAAAAGGCTTTCGTTATTGCTACAATCGAAGGGGGTCCTCTTTGATGCTGCATTCACCCTTCTTTAGCGAACGTGAGGCAGACTTCTCATCCTCCTGTACGAGAAGAAACTCTGAAGGCTTTTTCCTCTTTTCTTCTTTCACGTACGTTGCTGTGTCTTCGTGTGGATTCCTGTTGCTACGTGTGAGGAAGGCTTCTTCCTCCTCCTTCCTCACTGCTACCTTGATCTGATCGACGTTCATCTCCACAAAGTCAAGTAGGTTTTCTCAAAGAATTGAAGCCCAAGACAGTAGTAATTAGGTTGCATGTTAGAATTCATGTTTTCATTTTTCTCGGATCATCGTTTTGCCTAAGTTTTTAGTTTACTGTTTGCATGATTATCTTAATTGATTAAATAATCTCATTTCGTTAAAATTTTTATATCTATATAATTACTTGTCTAAAAATCACAAAGTCCATGTGACTTGAATCCCCATGATTTATCCTATATTTACATGTGATTGTATGGTGTGTTAATTAGTTAATAAATTAACTTTAATAAATAACAGAAATTATCAAAGTTATACGGCAAATTGTGATTTTCACTGTAGCACAGTAGTTATAGAGTTTTGCTTTGTTCGGCACTTTCGTGGGTGCCGGAGCATCTTTTGGTCATGAAATTTTATGGGCGTGTTATTGGGGTAGAGACCGATGTAGTGAGGGTGGTACCTCCTTTTTTCGATCCTCCTATCTCAACATCCCCCATCTCTCAAGTAAAAATATTTTTGAACATCTGGTTAGGTAGAGTTTATTGAGCCCTTCATTTTTGTATATAGATTGCACGATTCCGATGTGTATTCCTCAAGAACGGAAGTTTCAAAGATTTCTAGACTATTTAATGAAATAACGACCATATGCGCGGTCGTTGTTTCTTATATATATATATATATATATATATATATATATTTGGAATCTTTAGATTTCTCTCTTAATTATCATATATTTAGTTCCGATAATTTTATTTTATTTGAAAAATATTACTGTTCATCATGATCAATTTAAATTACATATCATGTTTAAATCCTAGAAAATTCATATCTTGTGATCAAAGTCGGTAAAAATTACAATATGTATATAGTCGTGATCCTTGTAAATTTCCCTTAATTACCATGTAATTAGTTCTAAAAATAATATCCATCCTTTTAAAGAGATGATATTTTCTAAATTATTAGATTAAATGAAAATTAAGATATGAATTGACACCTACTTGCATGGACGCAGATTTACTATCTCGTAGTTTTTCTCCGATTTTGACCCATAGCGCGGGTCTTTTGGCACTCTCATCTCATGTCCGTAGATGGAGTCCATGTTTCATGATTGGTTCACGTTATACACCTCAACTCTCGGTGACATACGAGCCCTCCGTTGGACATTCCGTTCCTTCGGACTGGTAAGTTAGTCATTAGGACCTCCGTTAGCCTACTCGTAGCCTTGGATTCCCTCAAGGTCGACTGAGCTGATTGTACCTTAAACACCTTGTACCCGTTTTAATTGCCATGTCACTCTAGAGAAACATGGTAACCCGGCCCTTTCATGGTGCTACGCTTGGCCCATGAGAGAAATCTCTCAAGCCGGTGGAGTGGGTGACCGTTCCACTAGGTGAATTATTGAATTAGGAAACCTATGGTTAGGTGCCAATTCTTTAGCTTGCTTCATGTCCATTGAATTCATGACTCTTGTTAGTCATTTATTCAAAGTATCATGGCATCCTATCTAGGTGCCAATTCCACCTAGTTTATCGACATGTCACGGTTTGTCTATGCTCTTTGCGTGGATTTTATCGCTAGTCTGTCCTTACCCAAGGGCCTTGCCCTTGAGTTCCATAAACTCTATTTATCATTCTACTAAAGCTTGTTCTTTGGAACTCTCTATTGGCTATGAACTACATTGGATGTCTAGCTAGATCTATTTTTAATGCTGTGCATACGGGGCCCGATCTGGTCCTGGGAGGAGCACCCGAAAGTACTTGTGCCCATGGGAGTTATATTGATCACGGTGTCTGTCATTGCACCGAAGTACTTGTCTCTCTTGATCTTTGGCATTCCACACTCTCTCTTTCTCTCGTGACTTGCGTACATGACTTGACTTGCGTGACTCGACTTGTGTGGCCCGGAATGGGTAAGTACTTGCGTGAAATAGCCAATAATCTATAATTTTTCTTCTGAATATCTCTTATTTAAGACTCGCTTGAAAGTTTACTTGACGTGGTAAATCTCTTGCTAGTTTTATTCACTTGCTCGGTTATTTCTATGTGTATAGCCTTACTTGCATTTGCATGCAAAAATGTAATTACTTAAACCAATTACGTGTTCTTGAGATATAATTCCTACTGAGCTTTCGCTCACACAGTTTTATTCCAATATTTTTCAGGTAGTCAGGTGACTAGCGAGACCGAGACTCACATGGGAGGGACAAGTGTGCAAGCAAGCTCTGGAAATTAGTGAACCCGAGTCTTTTACTTTCTTGAGTCTAGATGATATTCTCTGTTTAGATCGTCATGTCTAGATCCGCTAGTGTGTCTCTAATTCCTTTTCTTTCTTGGTATTGTTCCTGAGTCTTTTTATTAAAGTTGAAAATTTGTAATAGACTTATATTTGGAATAAAATTTTTTATTTATTGCCTCAAATTAGTTGGTGTCATGTTTCATGCTCTTGATTATTCACGACTGTTAACTGCCACTGAAGAGGCGTAATCTCGCGCTGGACTTGAGCTGGGGGATGATCACCGAATAGTGAACTGCAAGAAAGGAAAACGGATCAGGGGGCCCAGGGATGGTTCCTTGGGGTAAACCCTTCGATGCCTAAGTCAGTAGAGCAATGGTGGAAGCTTTAAAGGGGGAGGAAAAGAGAGGCGCGAGATCCCTCTACACCAAGATGGTGAAGTGGTTCCTGCTCAGGGAATTTTAGGCGTGTATTGGGCTTTACCTTTCGCTAGAGGGAGTCCCAGGTTTAAATAGTGCGCTGGCCTCATGAGTCTCGTAAGCTGAGGAGTTTCAGGCGGGAGTTACGTCCTCAACGTGGACTCTTTACGTCCTCATCGTGGGATCTTTATAGCCTTGAGGGGTCGTGAGTCCCTTATCCTCAAAAACTCCTGCTCATAAAGGGCTCTCAACGGTAGCGTGGATAAGCAATCATCGGTTAAACCCAAGCATGAAGGGTGCCAACCCTGTCCGGGTGATAGGCATAGCTCGGATGGGGGTAGGAGGGAGTGGGCGCTGAGCGCTTGCCTCTATCTCGGTGAGGGGATAACTCGGGCATGGGTCTTCCTCCATTCTGACCGACGTTCGGGCCTTCCGAGCCTAAGGGCCGCCTAGGAAGGGTTTGATCCCGAGCAATCTTATTGGGCTTTTTATCCTAAGTGGGCCCTGCGGGGCTATCACTTGGATGAGCTGGACCTTGTTTGGTCCTGACGGACCTAGTTCGGCCGCTCTTAGATGGGCTACAGAAATCCCCTTCTCCACTTGTCCCCCTCCTACTCCCGAGCTTTAGTAAGCTCGGAAGAGTAGCTGTTTAGGGTTTTGGACCAGCGCGGCTCAGGTGGGTGGAGATCTAGCGGTGTTAGTAAGCCACGTGTCGTGGTCACCTGGGCTGTAATAATGATGATCCTGACGGATTTGAACTGAAGGGGCCCCCTTTTCTCGAAGATCAGAACGACGCGCCGCCTTCCACGTGGAAATATGGGCATTGCGCGCTTCTCGTCGCTCCAGACTCCCTCCATTTTTAGGGTTTGGCTCTCCTTCGCGCTTGCTTTTGGGGCTCTTTGATGCATCGTGAGGACACGATGGAAGAGCAGAGGCTCGCAGCAGCGTTTGCGGAGTTGGCGGAGATAACTGCAGAGGCGGTCTGACAGCTTCCCCTTCCTCTAGAGTCTTCGGGGTCCCAGGAGCGTCTTTCTTCAAGTTCCTCTCCGGATTCCATGGCGGACCAGCGTCCGGATGTCGAGGAGTGGGAGGGCGAGCCTGCGGTGAGGGCGGCGGCTCCAAACTGCAGCGAACTGGGGGAGGCAGAAGTGAAACGGCTGGAGAACCAGTTTCATCTTGCTCACAAGTTTTTCTTCGCCGCGGCTGCCCCGCACGAGTCGAGCTTGGACTCCCGTACGGACCACATCTGCACCTTCCTACTGTCATGGAAGGGTGGGTTCCGCCTTCCCTTCGAGCCCTTTGTTCTCAAACTTCTCAATTTCTTTCAGTTGGCGCCCGTACAGTTGGTAGCCAACTCTTATCTTCTTCTTTCCGCCTTTCGCATCCTCTGCCGTCAATGCGGAGTTCCTCCTTCCTTGGACCTCTTCTACTATTTTTTTGAGTTGAAGGCGCATCCCTCGGCCAAGAAGGGCTTCTATTTCATCCAGACGAGGCGGAATAGGAGCTGTATCTCCTTGCCGCGAAGGATTCTTCACACAAGGGATAGAAAACCCAATTCTTCTGGGTGGGGATCCTCTCGGTGGAAGAGACTTGGAGATGTCCCGTAATCCCCAATTTTCATCCGAACATTCCTCCGAGACAGGATGAGTTTTCTCCAGATGTGGAGGAGTACACGATCATTTTGCTGAAGTGTCGCCAGTCCACGGAGGAGCTGGTCACTCCGGAGAACATCGAGCGATGTCTTCTTACACGGTTGCAGTCGTCAGGTTCGGTCGCCACGAATCAGTTTCTTCTCCGGATGTTGAGACCATCTCCCTTTCCAGATCATATCTTTCTTCTGTGCAGACACCAGGCGGTCGGCCTTGGAGGAGGCCGCAGAGGTGATCGATCTCGGCGATGACTCTGCTGCCGATGAGTCGGCTGCTCCCACAGGTCGCTCCCGAGTCAGAGATAAGGGCAAGGGGGCGGCCCGAGGTGAATCTTCCGGGCCACGGGGGTCCAAGCGTAAGGATCCCGTGGAGGGCATGATCCGGGCCACCATGAAGGCCAAGAAGCGGGCCAAGAAGGCCGGGGTCGTACTCGCAGTCGAAGGCGACCTTGCCGCGGCACACCCCTCCGCCGAGCATGATGGGGCCGACCCTACCGGGCGAGCTCTCCCACCCGCCGAGCAAGAGGGGACCAAGGAGGTTGGGGCTTCTTCTGCGGTCGGCGACCATGCTGGCTCGGCTCCTCATTCGGCCAGAGCCGAGGGGGTCGGGGCTGCTTCTGTGACTGGCAACGGTGCTGGCCCGACTCTCCCCTCGGTAGGAGTCGAGGGGGCTGTAGACGAGGCGGGTGACGCTGGGACCACGGCCGAGATTGGGGCGTTGATTGAGGCGGGCGACACTCCAGGTGGCGGTGCAGGTGTCGAACCGGTCCAGGCTGGGGGGTCACAAGAAAAGGTGACGCAGCCCCAACCGATCGAGGCACGAGGGGCAAACGTAGCCGCGGCTTGATCCGGGCCGTCCGGCGAGACGCCGACCGAAGAGGGGGTCTCTATTCCGATGGCCCTGGAGAGGCTCCGCATCCAAGGCCCTCTGTATCAAATATGTCGCAGTATAGCCATGAAGGTGAAGGGGGGAGACAGGCAGCACTCCCCTTCTATGGCCCTCGAGACGGTTATGGAGGGCGGCTTGGTCCTGGCCCAGATGGGGGCCACTCTGGCAGAAGCTTACGCTCGGTCGGAGTGAGAGCGGGCGAACCTGGCCTGGACTCTTGGCGGGTCTGACAGGAAGATGGCTCAGCTCACCAAGGAGCTTGATGGGCTCCAGCGCGAGCTTTCCTCCGTTAGGGAGCTGGCGCGGGCAAGCCAGGTGGAGGCTCGGGCATTGACCGAGCAACTAGCTAGGACCCGCGAATCGATCGAGAGGAAGAGCAGGCTTCTTGAAGAGGAGCGTGTTGCTCGCACCGAGCTACATGGCCGGTGGGAGGCCGAGCGTGCCAAGCTGGTGGACCAAGTAGAAAAGGCTGAGCACCTTCGGCGGGAGGCTGATGCTGATCGGGCTGAGGTGGAGAAGCAGGCGGCGGAGACTGAGAAGCAGACAGCTGAGGCCGGACGGAGGTTAGCCGAGGGGGAGCGGGAGAAGGCCGAGCTCGCTGGTAGGGTGGGATCGGCCGGGGCGGAGGTGCTCGAGCAGTACAAATGCTCGGAGGCCTGCCGGGGCGGAGGTGCTCGAGCAGTACAAATGCTCGGAGGCCTATCGGGTCGACTTTAGGAGGTTGCCCTCCCCTACTACGAGTCGGGACTTCGCCGAGGCATCCGCAAGGGGTTCAAACAAGGCTACGACCGGGCCGTCTCTTATGCCGAGGAGCAGGCTTCTGAGATAATAGATTTCCTGTTCGGGCAATGCTATGACTCGGACTTGTCATCCTCTGGTTCCTCTGCGTCGGAGGAAGAAGATCATGGGGGCTCTTCGTCTGAGGGTCGCCAACTCCGGATGCCTCGGGAGGGTGCGCAACCGAGGCAGTTCCCACGCCGGTGGGGCCAGTGCCAGGGTCGGCTGTCACCGAGGGTGCCAGGGGCAGACCGTCTGAGCCTTCCACTTCCGAGCTTCAGGGTGGACCAGAGGCCTAATGTATCTGCTTTGCTTTCTCTTTTTATATGTCTTTTCCTTTTTCGAAGGAAAACTTTCCTTGTTGTATAGGGAAAAAAGTAAGGCAGTAGCGTTATGATGAAGACTTAACTGTTTCGTATCACCATGGCCGTATTTTGTTCAGCGTATCTACAGTGGTTGGAAAGTGCCGATACTTTCTGCATGGATCTCGCCTGATGGTTGGGTGAGCGTCTGACATGGTGTCTTTCCGTTTTCTCATGCTTTGAATGCTTGGCCGCTTTGTGTGTCCCGCTGGGGCGAAAACGAGAAGTTTGAGGTGATCGTTCGTAGGAAGAGATCCCTTTGGCGTGTTTTCGAGGAGAGAATCATTTAAGGTAAATAGCCTCCCTTCGCCTATAAAAGGTCTGAAGGGCGTCCCTTCCTCTCCACCGCTTAGGGTTTTCCCTGACAGTCTTTTCTCATTCTTTCTTCACGTAGCGTTGTGCCGCTATATTTGAAGCATGGAAGACGCTCTGGAAGATGAGGATGCCGATGACGGAGGGCAGAGAGTCCTTGCTGCTTCGGGTTTAAAGAGGGTTCGAAGGCCGACGGGCAGGTTTAAAGAAGGTTCGACGTGCGGAGGCACGTCGTCTTCTTTTTATCAGTTCCGGCGGTGCTTGCGGGGCGGCGAGATGGTGGACGGATGGGGGCATCAGGCATCCCTACCGCCCGTCCCTTCCTGCTCGCTCCACGGAGGGGAGGAGGAAGTCAATTAAGCTTTCTCCTTTCCCGGCTTTCCCCTGCCTCCTCGTCCAGCTCTGCTGGTTTCTTTTTCCCTCTTCTGCTCTTCTCATCATTTCTTTCACTCTTCGGAGGGTGCCTGCACTCTCTTCCTTCCAAAGAGTTGGCAGATTGGTGGGGAGGATGCCTTCATATGCGTTCCCTCTTCCCCTTCCTCCATCTCTGTCAACTTGGAAGGTAGCCTTCTCCTTCCTAATCTCTTTGTCACCTTTGTTCCGAGCTACCCGAGCCAACGGGGTCGATTACCCTTTATCCGAGCCAATTTCTGCACAAGGCAGAGTCAGTGGCTGGACGCAGGAAGGTCAACCGAGTCAGCCGAGTGATGGGCTCGTACGGCGGTGCCAGATGGATTTTTTGCTTTTTTGACATGTATTTTCTTGGCTTCGGCCTTTCTGATGTACAAGCGAGTTGTTTGAATAAAGGAAAGGAGGATTTTGTTTTATTTTATGTCGTTTGCACAATGCTCAGTATTCAGAAGTAGAACTTGCGTAGTGTAGTGGCATTCCAGGTCCGAGGGATGGGCTCTCCTTCCATCGTGGATAGTCGGTATGATCCTTTCCCGAGCGTCTCGACCACTCGGTAGGGGCCTTCCCAATTAGGGGATAGCTTGCCCGCCGCCTCAAGTGGTCGAGAGGCTTCGGCTTTCCTGAGCACGAAATCTCCCGGTTGAAAGTGTCTATCTCGGACTTTGGCATTGTAGTATCGAGTGAGGCGGCGTTGATATTCAGTTGCTCGGATGCTGGTAATCTCTCGGAGCTCATCTGCTAGGTCAAAGTTTTCGAGCAATTTCTGGTCGTTTGCCTCGTGTGAGAAACAAATGACTCGGAGGAGGGATTGGCAATCTCCAATGGGATAACGGCCTCAGCGCCGTACACCAACTAAAAGGGACTTTCACCGGTGGAGTGGGTGACCGTTCCACTAGGCGAATTATTGAATTAGGAAACTGTTGTGACCCCTCTGTATTAATGATGTTGACAATAAGTTTTACTTCATTGGCAACAGCTTGTTTTGATTGATTGGCAACTATTATTATTTTGATGAAATCGTTTTTATCAGGTTGTTTGTGTATATAATACAGTCAGAGTCTATATATTACTATGCACACACTCACAGGTCTACACAGTGCATTGCAGCATGAACATACAGCCTATACATTTCATTGTGTAGTCTGGACAGTAGTGGGTCGACCCCCTTCTCAGATGGGTCGACACCCCCAAAGTGCAAGTCTATGTTAGTATGCTTGGCTCGGATACAGAGGGGGGTGAATGTATCCTTCTACAGTATATGGCCAAATTATAAACTAGGATGCTAGAGAAAGACACAGAATAGAACTAATTCATTTCAACTCAAAAACAAACTCATGGGCATGCCTATCCAAGCATCTAGCGGAAGCAATCAATCAATCAAGCCACTGCACAAGAGATTTTAGGTGGTTCGGTCCACAGACCTACATCCACCCCTCACTCCCAACCGGAGTGAGGCTTCCACTAGCTCAAGCTAGAACGCAGACTTAGTCTGCAAATAGTTGCTGCCACACAGCTTGACCAGGGGAACAGCCTCCCCTCTTCCTCCCAACCGGAGGGTAACCCACAAGTGACAACCTGTCACTTGCAACCTGGAGATCAGATATCCCTTCTCCTGAACCAACAGGAGGAACCCGATCCCCAACAGGGCAATCGAAAGAACAAAGATGATCAGAAAGCAAAGGAAAAATAATAAGGAAAAATAACACAGCAATCAGAAAGCTGTAAAAGATGAAATGCACAATGTGGCTCTCAATGGAGCTGACTGGCCTGGATCTGATCCACGGTCTAGTGAAGACAGATCTTCAAGCAGCTTCTTCCTTCTTCTCCACGAGCTCTCTCGCTCACTCTCTTTCTCTCTTTCTTTCTCTTCTGCTCTCTTAATCTCTCACTCTCTATCTCTCTCTTCACGGCTTCTCTCTTCTATCTCTTCTTCCTCTCTTTTCCTTCTTTTCTCTTCTTCTGGATCGAAGGGCTTTCTGCTCTACAGGCTTCTGCTTCGATCAATCTTCATCTGAAGACGAAGGATACATTATATACCAGCAGTAGCAGCAGCAGCAGCAGCAGGGCGCGTGTGGCTTCCACAGTTCTCGCCCTAAGAATTCGGACCACGTGGCAGCATCCAGCAGGCTGTCAGAACACGTGTCCTCATCTGGGCACTCTCCTTATCTTCGGATCACGTGCCCAGCACCAGTACGCTCAGCAACTGGAGTTAGATGGCATCAACTCACTTGCTCCAAAGGGTTGACGCAGCCATCATAGATCTTCAACCTTTTTAACCACTGCGTCGACTCCATCAGCCTGCTGCGTTGACGCAACGGTATCGGCAGTCCAGTGATCAAGTCTTCAACAAATGGGCGTGCTACGTCGACGTTATCGGCATGTTGCGTTGACGCATTGAACATGTACATTTGTATACTGGCGTCTCTTAAGCCGCTGCGTCGATGCTACTTGTTGATGGCGTTGACGCAGTGGAAGATATCATGAAAGCTGCGTCGCTTGTAAGAGTCTCTACTTTTTCTAACTGCTGCGTCGACGCTGCTTGCTTGAGGCATTAATGCAATAGAAGACATCGTGAAAGCTTCGTCTACTGATGCGTGGACGCTTTAAGCTTCAGGCGTCGACCCTGTTCCCTTCAGCAACAATAATGAAGTGTATAGACTTAGCAGTCTAGGTCTCTAACAACGAGTGTATAGACTTGCAACTCTTCATGAGATCTCAGTGTATAGACTTAAACAATGTATATAGTTGAAGATCTAACAATCGAGTGTATAGAGTTAGTTATGTGAGCATGCGTTGTATAGACTTCACACAAGAAGACAAACAGGCTGTACAGACTTGGAGAGTTGAATCCAGTGTACAGACTTGTTGATATCAAACGAAGAGCTTCCGGTGTATGGACTTTGCAATGCAAACAACAATGTATATACTTAGAGAACTGAAGTCTAGTGTATAGACTTGGAGAATTGAAGTCTAGTGTATAGACTTCATCAAATGAAGAGCTTCAAGTGTATGGACTTTGCAATGCAAACAGCAATGTATAGACTTTGTTAAGAAGGTGCCCGATGTACAGACTTGAAGAAGATATGCCAATGTACAGACTAAATGGATCCAGCTGATGTATAGACTTTGTGCCCAAGCTATCAATGCTCTGATGCGTCCACTCCACTTGAACGTTGCGTTGACGCACAAATTCACCCAGGGGCTTCTTTCTTCAGTTTGCACTACTGCGTCGACGCTTCCATTTGATGGCATTGACGTAATGAACACCCTGCAACCCCTTTGAACTATTAAACAGTTATTAGGAGGTTAAGTGTCTATATCCAAAATCTTACTGTTGTCATCATCAAAACCAGGAGTACAACAATCTCCCCCTTTTTGATGATGACAACCCCCAACCTGTTTTAATGACATCTACGATCACACAAGGTTATCATCAACCAAACGCATGGTTACTTGTCAGTTGAACAAAAAATTATGAGTCACAAAAATGAAAGTATATGCTATCATTCATTAACACAACTCATCATTCATTAGCAAAATTTAGCAAAATTTAGCAGCTCATTAACCTCTCCCCCTTTGTCATCATCATGAAAGGGGGTGCATGAAGAAAACATAGGTTAAGATGGGAAGAAGCGATTGTAACGCCTGGCAGAAGATGGTTGTTGTTGCTGACGAGAAGATTGTCCTTGAGTGCCTGGAGGTGTCTGGCGAGATGGCTGTCCTGAAGTAGAATGGTCCCTGGTTAGAAGGTCTCTGATCTCTTGAGAAAGTTCGCTTAGCTGATGACTTAGAGTGTTGCGAACATTGCCAATTTCAGTGACAGAATCTTTGTTCTCAAGTGACTGGATGTTGGCTATTACTTTGTCAATCTTCTCTAGCACAACTTTGAGGAATGGAGGGATTGCACTGACAGAACCTTTGATTGTTTCTAGCCCTATCTTCAGATCATAGCACAGATCAATAATTTTGGCAAAAGAGGAAAGGGTTGAACCTTGTTGATTGTGCATCTCTTGTACCAGAGTGGCAAGTTTGTCAAGGAGGGATGATATCTGTTTCAAGACTGACCTTGTTGCTTGGTCAGACACCATCTTGGTGAGTAAGCAATTTCGCCACTCACATAAAACTGAAGTTTCAAAATTCACAATCCGAGCAGTCAGCTTGTTAAAATGAAGGGTTGTGAACTCCACCAACTTGTCCATCTTGGCCTCCTAACGCTGCATCATCATAGTCATGTTTACTAACATCTCTTCAATAGTTGCTGGGGGTGGAGCTGCATCAGAAGTTGGAGATGTTCTTCTATAAACTTTAATGGCTCCAGACGTAGATGGTTCTACTGTAGGTATAGAGCCACTCGGTTCCACAGAAGCCTCAAAAACTTGCTCTCCTCTCATGGAGTTGTCCTCTGGCATGTCTTCACTCACCACAGATGGAATCGGTATTTCTGCTCTGTGCACTGGACCATCATCTATAGTGGCTGTTCTTGATGCCTGACCGATCTCTGATGGAGTTGATGTCTAACTAGGAAGGGTTCTGACAGCCTTACCATCAACGACCTCAAAACCCATAAACTTTTGAATGTAAGAAAGTGTGTACACATTCCCTCGAGGGATGATAATTTTCTTCTCAGAGCCAAAGTCTACACCAACTTTCTGAAAAACAGCAGTTAATGGGGCAGCATAAGGAAGGGTTCTGGACTGAGATAGACATGACCCCATTGTTTGAATAGCTACATCCGGCAGGGAAATCTATATTCTCTTCAGCATACAGTAGAGAAGAAATCTTTGCATCTCTGTCACCCTTTCTCTTCCACTGCTCTGTGGTGTGATCATGGAGGTGCAAATGTGGTGGAGCAGTCTATTTAGCGAAGGGAAATGATTGGCTTTGAGACTGCCTAGGTAGGTCTCCCTGACATCGGAGAGATTACTGGGTTTCTCAGTCAAGAGTTCATACGCTTCATGCGCATCATACTCAAAATCATGCAGCTGAACTCCTACTTTAGGAACCTTCCATGCTCTGGCAAGCAGCTTATCTGTTATTTCGAACCTTACACCTCTAACACTGGATGTGAGTTTTGGAACATAAGGTTCATATTTTAAGTTCTGGTAGAACTCTCTGACCAAGGTGGGGTAGTAAGTCTTGTGTGTTGAGACAAACGACCACCAGCCCTGATGGTCCAGTATAGGAAACAGCTGATGAAAAACTTCGAGCATATGATGATCAGTAGCATCAACGTACCGGGAAATAAGAACCTTCAGAGGTTCTTCCATGGTGACTGTACGCGAGCTACCAGCATCTTTCTGACCGGTTGCAGAACCTGAAGATAAGCCCTTCCGCTTCTCTTTTTAGACTGCGGATGTCTTTAACCTTTTGGTTGGCGGACTTGGATCCCGTGGACCCGTCTCCTTCCTTCTTCCCCTTTCGCGAGCTACTAGAGAGTGGGACTCCATAGTGCCTCTTGCTGGTTCTGAGCCTCTTGGTTGTTCCTCTGCCCTCTGCTTCCCTTTTTGAGTGGATGCTGGAGAATCCATGGCACGGAGATGAATCGAGCAGGAGAGAGAGCTGAGAGGATTCTTGGGGGACACGAGAGGTCGAATGACAAAAGAGGGTTTTGGAAAAAAGTGAAGAAGGGCAGCGGTCTCATTTCGCTTTTAAAGAGACACCGAGGACCCTTTAAGTGAACGGTTCATCCGGTTCAAGTGGGTGAACCGGGTAAAGAAGATATGAATAAGAAGCAATGCGTGGACGCAGAGAGGGGCATTGCGTCTACGCAGTGAGGCAAGTGAACCGAAAAACACAAGATAGAAAGCCAGTGAGGCATAACGCGTTGACGCCAATGTAACATTGCGTCTACGTAGTGATGTAGTTAGGAATGAGATACTCCTCCTTATGCAGCATGATGCATCTAATAATGAAACTCCCCCTTACTAAATGGAGCCTATGAAAAGAATAAGAAGGGAAATTCAATTGGATTCTCAAAGGGATATTATTCTCATAAATCCAAAACATGTTTTCAAAGTCTTCCATTATAAGAGCTTATGAATGAACTTTATTAACAGCGTGGTTTAATTATGATGTATGTAGAGTTCATCAGTAAAATTCTGTATTGATATCTAAAACCATGGTTTAATAAAGATGAACCAAGCCGTCATAATTATCTTGATTAATCTCTCTTTCTCTTACACAATCAAATCTGTTGACTTCTTTCAGAGTTACATGCACTAGTATTGAAGTCAAGTAATTATGAAGTCATATGATTTTGTCTAGGGTTGAAGCAATTTGATTTGTGTATCAATATTCAGATATTTCACTTTATTCAACAATTTTCTTGCTCCAAATTTTACGAGCACTCTAGTTCAGTGCACACATTGTAACTAGAGGATATACCTTGATCAGAGGCCAATATCCCTAAGCCCTTAGTGTGACTAACTGTCATGCTTTATGTGAACAGAGTTAGCATTTACACATCATGACACACTACAAATCATTTTCTAATGAGTGAGTTGTATTTCTCAGTGTGCATGCCATTGCTCTGCCTGAGTTTCAATGAATTTTATCAGAGTTAACGAAGGCACCTCATGACACAGTCCTTTGGACTTGTGTTTCTCAGTGGCCAATGTCATTGCTCTGACAGAATTAACCCTTTAGACATTTCAGAGGCATTCTTTTGCTTCAAATCAATAATAGTTTCATGTACTTAACCAATTAAAGTCATGTATTCAAAAGTGCAGATTTCAGAAATTTTTCACAAGACACAGCATGAAACAAATGGTTAAGGTTTATTAAACATGCTTCAGATATTTTAAAGAGATTTTAAAGCCAAACTCATTGAGTACATTAAACTTAAACCACATGAGTTATTTCAGTCATTCATAAAAATGTATAATAGAAGATTTCTAGTTCAAGAATTTTTAGATTTATGATCGAGATAGTCCCATTGAAATCTTCATGACAGACTGATAGAATTCTGAAGCCAAATGATACCAATTGATAGGAGAAATACCAATTGTTAAGAGAGATTGTTAGGACAGTCTGATACCAAAGCTCAAGGTTTTTAAAATATGATTAAGGTTTGTCAACAGAATCAATAAGAAAGGATATGCAATGAGTTCTGACACATGTAAGCATTTGACAACCTATATGCAATGCATTGACTCCCCCTTACAATATGCATTCAAACTCACTTTTTGACATTTTCAATATAAGGGGATACAATGCACTATATGTATGCAGGGACATGCAAAGACTCGACATTGAATTGCTATGCAAGGATATGCAACTAACTCCCCCTGAAAACATGCAATGTTTGCACTGAGAACTGAACATATGTTACCAAATGATTCATGCACATTCAGACTGTCCTAAGCAGCAAGATGACCCATGGTACTAGGTAGAGCACTTGGTATAAAAGACCACCTCACACATAGTAAGAACCTCCAGACAGACCTCCCTGCCCTTTGGTACCTTACCATTTATATACCATTGAGGTCATGCATGATTATTCAACATGCAGTTCTATATGCAATTCAGAATTTCAGTGAGCTATTGCAACACACATGATTCAAGTCACACTCATAAGCAGTTCAGATTTTTCAGACAATTCGAAAGGTAATTTATTTTCAGAGTCTATGCATAATACAATTATCAAGCAATTGCAATTAGCCTATGTATGCATCAGATACAGACAACCCTTCTTAATCTGATGTTTGCACAGAACTCTCAGCAAATGCATGATCAGAAAGTAATGCACATGGCAAATGATGAATGAAAATGTAAAAACAAATTTAACTTGCTATGCATTAAAACTAAAAATAAGAAGAGCAGGAAGTTTACCTGAAAAATTCAGAAGGGGTTTTCATTCTTGAGTGCCTTGGATTAATACCCATTTTTATTCCATTCCAAGGCACACCTGCAAAACAAGGTTTATTTTGCACAAACAGGTGCCCAAGAAGTCTTGGGTCCTGACAAAACAGTATTACTCCTAACAGATTTTCTCAGCACATTTCTAGGAGAAGTTTTCAGATCTGATTTATGCACATTCTTGTTAGCATGAATTCTATGTGCATAAGAATGAGATTTCTTGTTAACAGAATAAAAATTCTATTTGCCAAAACCAGTTTGGTTTTGATATCCTGCCAGCCAACAGGTTGCAGCCCTGTGACCTGGCTTCCCATAGTTATAACATGAGAGTTTTGCAAATTGTCTTACAGGGAATTTAGCATGTTTGAGATTCACATTTCTACCCTGAATATGCCAACAGTCCTTGACTGTATGGCCATACTTCCCACATTTGAAGCACTCATTGTGCTTGCCTCTAAAAACACTACTTCCAAACACATTTCCATTTGCAGGGAGTTTAACAGTTTTAGAATTGAATTGTCTACCCTGAGCATGCCTACAGTGGGCTGCAATGTGGCCCATCTTGCCACAGTGAAAGCATGAATTAGAACTTTTCTTACTAGCATTCAGCCAGCATTCAAATCCCTTATGACCAAAATTTTCACAATTAAAGCATGTCATATGCTGGTTTATTGGAACAGACTTGTTCTTGTTAAGAGCATGATCGTTTGCATGAAATTTATTCTTATCACTAACAAACCAGCACTGTGAAATTTTGTGTCCTAGTTTACCACAATGAAAGCACTCAATTCTCCTTTTCTGAAATGAAGGGTTTTTATCATGATATCTCCTAGTATTCTTATTATCCTTCTCCATCAACTTACACTCATGCATCAGATGTCCAACTTTATGACAGTAATGACAAATAGTCTTCCTTTTAGATGCATGTGAGCGTGTGTGAGGATTGTGATCAGCATGCACTGATGAAGCCTTTTCATTTATTTTCTGATTTACAGTCCTTTTCTGGTTTTTATCCTATTTTCCTATTTTCTTAGCCTTGTACTGAGTTGGAGATGAAATAGAAGGCTTCTCCTGTTCAGAGGATTTAACAAAGATAGTTTTCAGGTTGGCTCCATCGGCCTTCCTCATGGCTGGACTATAGCCCAGTCCGTCTTTCTTCAAATTATTCTTTGTTCCCAGTATTTTCTGAACAATGGGCTGTTTGTCTTCAGAGGTGGTGGCTACGTCTGAACCACTTACAAAAGATGTCATAACTTTGTTCTGAAGTTCCTTCTTGTTTATCTTATTGTAGCCCAGCCCTTCCTTCCTAGAGTTGATTTTTATACCTAGTAGCTTGTCTAGGTTTTTCTGCCCATCAACAAATTTAGACAAGGAGACTGTCAAATCCTGAATTTCATCTTCCAAAGAGGAAATATGTAGCTCATAACTGGCAATCTCTTGTTCACTGCAATTCACACATTCAGTTAACACCTTGTTAGCAGTTTTATATTTGTCAATTTCCTGTTCCAGATTGCTCAGTTTATTAGAATCTTCAACACAAATACGTTTTCCTCTTTCCAAAGCTAGAAGTCTCTCTGACATAGTGGAATTCAACATTTTTAATTTTTCATTTTCTTCCTTAAGCTTGTCATTCTGAATTAACTCATTTATTAGAGTCTGATCTTCTGAGTTAGTTTCAAGTTTTCTTCCAGCCTTGAATTCCTTCAAATCTTTTTCCTTCTTTTCAATATTTTTCTGTAATTCCACATTCACAGATTTGATGGCTTCAAGTTTTTCAGCAAGCAGGGTTTTCTCCTGCTTAAGTTTCTCTGATTCTTCTTCATCTTCTTTGGAGATTTTTCTGAGAGATTCATCTTCAGATTTTAGCTTATTTAGTTCAGAGTAAACACATTCGAGTTCCTTCTTCAGTTTTGCATTCTGATTTTTATACATATGATTATCAGACAGACATGCATAATGAAATTACTTCATACTCGTACAATTTTCACATGGAGAGCTAGAACCATCTACCCGAGTACCCTTCTTCAACTTTTTATACTGTTTTCTTAAGCTCTCATGTGATTCTAACAATTCAGCATATGCATTCTCCCAATCATCAAGAGAAAAGTTCTCGAAGAGATTTACCTCATCATCATCATCTTCATTTTGGCTGCTGCTTTGATTGCTTCTGTCAGCCATCATGCAGCTTGTTTGATTTCCTTTCCCGACTCTCTTCATCATTTCCATCATATCCCTTGCAGATCTGCAATCAAGGAAACATGAGTGAAAGGCTTTGTCAATGGCTGCTTTCATCAGATTTATAGTTGTCTGATTCTCCTCATACATTGCTTCGTGACTGTCAGTCCATTTGGACTTTTTCTTTGGTAATTTATGAGGACCATGTGAAATCACTTTCCACAGGTCTGGATCAACAGATTTAACATGAGCACGTAAGGCACTATGCCACTGGTTGAAATCAAAACCACTGAAGACGGGTGGACAAGCCATTGAAGCAAATAGCAGATAAACTCAATGCAACATGAATATTGATGCACTAAAAGTAAATTAGCACCTAAGACCGCAAGATCGAATCTGCAGGTCGCTGGACCTTGTATGCAGACACCTGCTCTGATACCAACTGTTAGTATGCTTGGCTCGGATACAGAGGGGGGTGAATGTATCCTTCTACAGTATATGGCCAAATTATAAACTAGGATGCTAGAGAAAGACACAGAATAGAACTAATTCATTTCAACTCAAAAACAAACTCATGGGCGTGCCTATCCAAGCATCTAGCGGAAGCAATCAATCAATCAAGCCACTGCACAAGAGATTTTAGGTGGTTCGGTCCACAGACCTACATCCACCCCTCACTCCCAAGCGGAGTGAGGCTTCCACTAGCTCAAGCTAGAACGCAGACTTAGTCTGTAAACAGTTGCTGCCACACAGCTTGACCAGGGGAACAACCTCCCCTCTTCCTCCCAACCGGAGGGTAACCCACAAGTGACAACCTGTCACTTGCAACCTGGAGATCAGATCTCCCTTCTCCTGAACCAACAGGAGGAACCCGATCCCCAACAGGGCAATCGGAAGAACAAAGATGATCAGAAAACAAAGGAAAAATAATAAAGAAAAATAACACAGCAATCAGAAAGCTGTAAAAGATGAAATGCACAATGTGGCTCTCAATGGAGCTGACTGGCCTGGATCTGATCCACAGTCCAGTGAAGACAGATCTTCAAGCAGCTTCTTCCTTCTTCTCCACGAGCTCTCTCGCTCACTCTCTTTCTCTCTTTCTTTCTCTTCTGCTCTCTTAATCTCTCACTCCCTATCTCTCTCTTCACGGCTTCTCTCTTCTATCTCTTCTTCCTCTCTTTTCCTTCTTTTTCTCTTCTTCTGGATCGAAGGGCTTTCTGCTCTACAGGCTTCTGCTTCGATCAATCTTCATCTGAAGATGAAGGATACATTATATACCAGCAGCAGCAGCAGCAGCAGCAGCAGCAGGGCGCGTGTGGCTTCCACAGTTCTCGCCCTAAGAATTCGGACCACGTGGCAGCATCCAGCAGGCTGTCAGAACACGTGTCCTCATCTGGGCACTCTCCTTATCTTCGGATCACGTGCCCAGCACCAGTACGCTCAGCAACTGGAGTTAGATGGCATCAACTCACTTGCTCCAAAGGGTTGACGCAGCCATCATAGATCTTCAACCTTTTTAACTGCTGCGTCGACTCCATCAACCTGCTGCGTTGACGCAACGGTATCGGCAGTCCAGTGATCAAGTCTTCAACAAATGGGCGTGCTGCGTCGACGTTATCAGCATGTTGCGTTGACGCATTGAACATGTACATTTGTATACTGGCGTCTCTTAAGCCGCTGCGTCGACACTGCTTGTTGATGGCGTTGACGCAGTGGAAGATATCATGAAAGCTTCGTCGCTTGTAAGAGTCTCTGCTTTTTCTAACTGCTACGTCGACGCTGCTTGCTTGAGGCGTTAACGCAATAGAAGACATCGTGAAAGCTTCGTCTACTGATGCGTGGATGCTTTAAGCTTCAGGCGTCCACCCTGTTCCCTTCAGCAACAATAATGAAGTGTATAGACTTAGCAGTCTAGGTCTCTAACAACGAGTGTATAGACTTGCAACTCTTCATGAGATCTCAGTGTATAGACTTAACCAATGTATATAGTTGAAGATCTAACAATCGAGTGTATAGAGTTGGTTATGTGAGCATGCGTTGTATATACTTCACACAAGAAGACAAATAGGCTGTACAGACTTGGAGAGTTGAATCCAGTGTACAGACTTGTTGATATCAAACGAAGAGCTTCCAGTGTATGGACTTTGCAATGCAAACAACAATGTATATACTTAGAGAACTGAAGTCTAGTGTATAGACTTGGAGAATTGAAGTCTAGTGTATAGACTTCATCAAATGAAGAGCTTCAAGTGTATGGACTTTGCAATGCAAACAGTAATGTATAGACTTTGTTAAGAAGGTGCCCGATGTACAGACTTGAAGAAGATATGCCAATGTACAGACTAAATGGATCCAGCTGATGTATAGACTTTGTGCCCAAGCTATCAATGCTCTGATGTGTCCACTCCACTTGAACATTGCGTTGATGCACGAATTCACCCAGGGGCTTCTTTCTTCAGTTTGCACTGCTGCGTCGACGCTTCCATTTGATGGCGTTGACGCAATGAACACCCTGCAACCCCTTTGAACTATTAAACAGTTATTAGGAGGTTAAGTGTCTATATCCAAAATCTTACTGTTGTCATCATCAAAACCAGAAGTACAACAGTCTATACACTATCTGTTTGTCTAGTGTCTCATGCAGCGTCAACACAATCAGTGTGTAAGTCTGTACACTGTTCCCCTTCTTAGATGCGTCGACGCCCCCAGAGTGAAGTCTATACACTATCTATCTGTCTTGTGTCTCATGCAGCGTCTTAGGCATTTTGTTAAAGTCTATACAGTGCAGCTCACACAAACACTCAAGTCCATACATCGTGAAGTCTGTACAATGTGGCACCCAATGTATATACATTGCTCATTCGTTCATTCAGCATTGTCAAGTCTTCACATTGGTCGGTGCCAAGTCTGCACAGCGAGCGTCTCATTGGTGAAGTATGTACACTCACCAGTTGAACTTCAAAGTCCATACATTGGACTGTAGCTTGCACGAAGCTAAGCCCATACATCGCTCAAGTCTGTACAGAGTCCAGCTTCTTAGTTAGCGTCTCATGCATTCGAGCAAAGTCTGTACATCGGTCTTTCAGCAAGTCTGTACATCGGTCTTTCAGCAAGTCTGAACATCGTCTGTCTCTGTTAGCGTCTCAGGCATTGGGTAAAGTCTATACATCGGACTGTTACAGCAAGTCTGTACATTGTCCGTCTCAGTTAGCGTCCTATGCATTGGGGCGAAGTCTATACAACCGACTGTTCAGTTTGTGATCAAGTCTGTACAGTCACTAAGTCTGTACATCCTCTAGATGCTCACGAAGTCTATACATTTGTTTTCATTTCAAGTCTGTACAGACTTTGGTTTGTGCATGTCTATACAACCGACTGTTCAGTTTGTGACCAAGTCGGTACAGCCAAGGCGACTGTTAAGTCTATACATTGATCATTACCTACGTTCTGAACTGAACTGGGTAAGTCTATACATTCCTCATATCTTTTACCTACGCTCAGTTCAATAAGTCTGTACATTGGTTGCTTTACCGACGTTGCCTTGCCAAAGTCTACACATTGGAAGTCTGTACATCTTTCGTGAAGACTGAACAACGAGCAAGTGTATACATTGGACGAGTCTGCATCGTGCATTAGTCCTGAAGTCTACACATCGTCTGTCTTCATTCGAGTCTCATGAAGTCTGTACATCGTGCATCAGTCCTGAAGTCTACGCATCGTCTGTCTTCATTAGAGTCTCATGGAGTCTGTACATTGCACTCGCCTTCACATAGTCTATACACTGAAGTCTATACATTGCATTCACGTTTCACATAGTCCATTCACGAAGTCTGTACATAGCATTCACGTTTCACAAAGGCTATACATCATGAAGTCTACACAAGGCATTTCATCTTATAAAGTCTGTACAGAGTTCTTCACTTAACCTGATAATCTGATACTCTGTCTGACAGGGATTCGTTACTGAGATTGCTGACATGGCTCGTGATCCTAGGAGGACGAGGTGACCAGATGCTGCCATGTGGTTGAAAGGACCTCGGATCTGGCGAATTCCTTGGGCGGGAAAACGTGGAAGCCACGCGCCCTTATCCAATCTGCTGCTGATATATATAGAAGTCTTCATCTTCTGTTGAAGAGTGATCGACTAGTGGCAAGTCTATACAGTGAGAAAAACCTGAGGCAGCAGAGAGCCACCGAGATCCAAAGAGAAGAAAAGTATAGAAGAATAAAATGAGAGAAGAAGAAAGTGAGAGAGATGAGTTGAGAGAGTTACATGAGAGCTTCTGAATCAGTCTCTTGGTTTAGATACCATAGCTGATATTGCTCAATTTGAGCTACAGTCATTTTGGTTTTCATTCCATTCGATTCTGCATTTCTTGCTTTTCAGTCTTTGTTATTTTTCTTTTGAAAACTCTTGTTCGATCAAGCTGTGAGGCAGCGGTGTGCAGAGGTGTTACCTCTGGTCGGCTAAGCTGTAGAGCCCAGTAGAGCAAGCTGTGAAGCTCAGCTGTTGTAGAGGAGTTTCCTCTGGTCGGGATAAGCTGTAAGCCCCAGCTGTTGTTGGCAAGGTGTAGTGCCCAGCAGATTGAAGATGTGTATCAGCAGTAATCCACATTCGAGTTGAATGTGGGGGGGACGTAGGTCGGATTGACTGAACCACCTAAAATTCTTTGTGCCTCTCGTGTGGTTGCCTGTTTGTCTAGCAGATCTTATCTCTATTATCTGGTGCATTGACTGTGTTTGATCAGTGTTCTTTTAATTCCGCATCTGAATCTAGGCATAATTTTTTATTGGCCAGCTGATCTATTCACCCCCCCCTCTATATCCACATTCTGTGGTGAAAGAGCCTTCCATCTAATTTCAACATTTGGTATCAGAGCCTAACTCTTCTGCAGGGACTTACAACCCGAAGCGGAAGGTACAGATGGACGGAAGAGGGATGATAGCTGAAGGACACTCCACATCCAAGCCCCCGTACTTCGATGGATCCAACTACGCATACTGGAAGAACCGTATGCAGGTTTTTTTGAGGGCTAAAGATTATGAGATCTGGAAGGTAGTTAGCAAGGGACCTTTCGAGCTGTCCCCAAATGAAGATGTATGGACCAAGGAGGAAATTAGAAGGTCCACGCTCAACTGGAGTGCAATCAATGCAATCCAGTGTTCTTTGCATCCCACCGAGTTCTCACGAGTATCTGCCTGCTCTTCAGCGAAGGAAATGTGGGATGCACTTGAAGTTATCTACGAGGGGACTTCACAAGTTAGAGAGACCAAGACTAATCTACTGGTTTCAGAATACGAGGCCTTCAAGATGAAGCCTAATGAGACGATCAAAGAAATGTATGCTTGATTGACTATTATCACAAATAGTCTCAGAGGTTTTGGGAAGAAGTATTCTGAGTATGATATAGTCAGAAAGATCTTGCGATCCTTGACTCCAATTTGGCACACCAAGGCCACTGTTATGGAAGAGTCAAGAGATCTGCACAATACAAGGGCAGATGAGCTTATCGGATCTCTAATGGCATATGAGATGAATCTGCCGAAGATAGAGGAGGCTGATAGAAAGAGGAAGCCAATAGCTCTGAAGGCTGGTGCTAGCAAATCCAGTCGATCCAGCCCCAACGGATCATCAATTGAAGAGAGCTTGTCTGAAGAAGAAATGGCAAATGATGATATTGCTATGATTACTAGGGAATTCCGGCGTTTTCTCAAGAAAGAAGGAAGAAGATTCAGCCGAAGAAATCCCAGTGGTGGCCGCCGAGACACATGGTACAAATCAAACCCTGTAAAGAAAGCTGAGACTAATGTTTGCTATCAATGCAGGAAGGCTGGTCACTTTAAAGCTGAATGTCCTTCAAATCAGAACCTCAAGGACAAGTTCAAGAAAAAGAACACAAGAGGGAAAGCTATGGCGAGTACCTGGAGTGATGAGGATGAGGGATCCTTGAGCAACACTTCGGACAGTGAAGTTGAAGCTGAGATGCCAATCTATCTCATGGCAACCAGCTCAGAAGATAGAGAGGAAGAATCTGATGAGGTATCCTCTCGTTTTGAAAACTTTACTATTGCTGATTGGATGGATGCTTATAATGAACTTGCTGATAGAGTAGATGATGTCAGAAAAGAAAATAGGCATCTACGAAGAAAAATTAACATCATGCAAAATGATACTTCATTGTCTGATAAAATTGCATGCTTAGAGAATGAGAACAGTAAGCTGAAACTCACATGTTCTGAATTTGAAGAAATCAAGAAAGAACTGAAAATCTCTAAGGAAGAAAATGTGAGATTAGACAATGAAATTGATGCATGGAAATTGAAAATTTAGAATTATGAAAGTGAGATAAAAATTACTTCTGAAAAATATGAAGCTGTCCTCAATGTAAATAATGAATTGAAAAAGTCTATTGATGAAATTCAGAAAGACAATGAGGATAAGATGAAAACCATTGAGAAAATGACCTAAGGATCTGAAAATTTAGATGCATTATTGGGGTCAAAGGTTAATTTCAGGAGAGAGGGCCTAGGATTCAACTCTAGTGCAACTAAGAGCTTTGGAATGAAAACTATTTCCTTTGTTGCACAAAAGGAGAAAAGACCTCTGATTAATATGAATTCTAATAATGCTGTGAAAACAAATGTGAATCTGAAAAAGCCCAATGCAGAGGAGAAGGGCAAACAGAAAGTTGGTGAGCCTAGTAGAATTGGCACTTCCAAACCTAGCTCTAGTGCTCAATCCAAGGCTAGGGGTCAGCCTACTCAGGTAAACAAACCCCATGTCAATGCCAAAAAGTCCTCACCACCACCATCACAGAAAAAGACCCAACAAAAACCTATGAACAGGTCAGTAGGGTCAAGGGTGCAGGGAAGACAAAATGCTTTCAGGAGTCAGCCCAAAAAATTCAATCCACCTAGAGTCCAGTCCTACTACCCCACACAGTCAATCTATCCTAATGGGTTTGGGTGGACTAGAACTCAAGGGATGCATACAGGGTACGTTCATCAACCTACACAATTTTATAGACCCTATGTCAGAAATTGGGGTAATGGGTATGGTAGTCGAATAACTAGAAACTTCCAATTTTTCAGCCATCCCAAATATCACCTTGACCAAAACTTTATGAATGCAACCTGGCCGAAGCATTGGCACAACAACAACAATTCTGTGAATAACTCTGTTGGTGCAAATAAAAAGAAAAACAACAAAAATAAGAGAAAGAATAACAGAAGGAAATCTGCAAAATCCACTGAACATAGTTCTTTTAAACAAATGTGGATTCCCAAAGCCATGCTTTCTTCCTTTACTTGCACTTCATCTGCATTGGAGCCCAAACAGACTTGGGTTCCAAACTTTTTGCCCTAATTGTGTGTGCAGGTATGCCTGGCAGCCAAGAGCAACTTGTGGTACCTGGATAGTGGCTGCTCCAGGCATATGACAGGAGATAAGGCCAAGTTTTGCATGCTAACTGAAAAGCTAGGAGGCCTTGTCACCTTTGGAAGCAACACAAAGGGTAGGATCATTGGATCAGGTAAGGTAGGTAAGTGTTTTACCTGCTGCATTGATGATGTTATGCTGGTTGAAGGGTTAGCTTATGATTTACTCAGTATCAGCCAGTTGTGTGATAAAGGACATAAAGTCTTATTTGATTCTCAATGTTGCAAGGTTTTTGAATCTGATTCTGAAATTATCAAATTTTCTGGAAAAAGAATAAATAACACATACATGATAGATTTAGATGATATTCAGCATTCTAACCTATGTCTTACTGCCAGTAAAGAAGATTTAGCATTTTTATGGCATCGTAGGTTAGGCCATGCAAGTTATACTGTTTTGCATAAACTTAACAAGCATAGCATGGTTAGAGGACTCCCTGAAGTCTCTTTTAAAAAGGACAATAAATTTTGTAATGCATGCATTCAGTCCAAGTTGACTAGAAAATCATTCAAATCTAGGACAGAAAACCTATCCACTAAACCTTATGAACTGATACACATGGAACTATTTGGGCCAACCAGGTCTGTCAGTTTATCAGGGAAGAGGTATGGGTTTGTCTTAGTAGATGATTTTTCTAGGTATACTTGGGTATATTTTCTATCACACAAGAATGATGCATTTTCAGAATTTCAGGAGTTCTGTATTAGAATAAATTAGAAAATTGAAAATATATTGACTGATCATGGAGGTGAGTTTGAAAACTCACACTTTGAAGAATTTTACAGGTCTAGTGGGATTCATCATAAGTTCTCCTCACCCAGGACACCTGAGCAGAATGGTGTTGTCAAAAGGAGGAACAGAACTCTAGTGGAAATGGGCCGAACACTTTTAGTTGAAGGTGAACTGCCAAGAAAATTCTGGGCTGAAGCAGTCAACACAGCCTGTTATGTAATTAACAGGGCAATGGTAAGACCTTCTACCCAGAAAACCCCCTATGAGATTTTGAAAGGTAAGAAACCTTCAATTGCCTATTTCAAGGTCTTTGGTTGTAAATGTTTTATACATATAAATGATAAGAGGGACCTTGATAAATTTGAGCCAAAAGGTGAACCAGGAATTTTTCTTGGTTATTCTGAAAACACCCGAGCTTATAGAGTGTTCAACTTAAACACAAAAATTGTTGAAGAATCTCTACACATTATCTTTGATGAATCCTTGATGGAAACTAACCATTGTCATTGCAGGAATGAAGATGGGAACATTTTAAAAGATGATAACTCTGCAGACCAGTCTGATGGTGAGGAAGAAAAAGAGGAGCATAATGAAGAAGAACCTGAAGTTCAGGGGGAGGTAAGTGAAATTCCTGAAACTCAGATTGTTAATATCAGATATCTTAAAGATCACCCTGTGAATAATGTCATTGGCAATCTGAATGATCCCCCTAGGACTAGAGGTCACTTTAGAATTCAAGATGAATTAAATACATATGCTCTTGTCTCTCAAATTGAACCCAAGTCCGTTGACTGTGCCCTCAAGGATGTGCATTGGATTAATGCCATGCATGAGGAGCTTAATCAGTTCGACAGGAACAAGGTGTGGCACTTGGTCCCACCTCCTGATCATGGAACAGTCATAGGGACTAAGTGGGTATTCAGGAATAAATCTGATGAATTAGGGAATATTGTTAAAAATAAAGCCAGACTTGTTGCTCAGGGGTATAACCAGGAGTTTGGTATTGACTTTGAAGAGTCATTTGCTCCTGTAGTCAGATTAGAAGCTGTTAGGATTTTATTGGCTTATGCATGCTCCCTAGGAATAATCCTCCAGCAGATGGATGTAAAATCTACATTCTTGAATGGGAAAATTAGTGAGGATGTCTATGTAAGACAGCCCCCTGGGTTTGAATGTCTAGATTTCCCTAATCATGTTTACAAATTAAATAAAGCTCTCTATGGTCTTAAGCAAGCTCCCAGAGCTTGGTATGACAGGTTGAGCAAGTTCCTTACTGATCAAAATTTCACTAGAGGAGTAGTTGATCAGACCTTGTTTACAAAGGTGAGTCATTATGACATTCTTATTGTACAAATTTATGTGGATGAAATTATTTTTGGATCAACTAACCCCAAATTGTGTGAGGAATTTTCTAAAACAATGACTAATGAGTTTGAAATGAGCTCAATGGGTGAGCTCAAATTGTTTCTTGGACTGCAGGTTACACAAACAAAGGATGGAATGTTTATCACTCAGTCTAAGTACACAAGGGATCTACTCAAGAAATACAAGATGGACAACCTCAATGAGATAGCTGCTCCAATGGGTACCTCTACAAGCTTGGATGAAGACACTAAAGGTAAACATGTTGATCAAAAGCTATACAGAGGTATGATCGGATCCCTTCTCTACTTAACAACATCTAGGCCTGATATTCAATTTGTTGTAGGATTATGTGCTAGGTTCCAGGTCAGTCCTAAAGAAACTCATCTTAAAACAGTAAAAAGGATTTTTAGATATCTGCTAGGCACCCAAGAGCTAGGATTATGGTATCCTGCTAGGTGTGAGTTAGAGCTTCTAGCTTACACTGATGTTGATTATGCTAGGTGTCGATTAGATAGAAAAAGCACTAGTGGCTATTGTCAATTCCTTGGTGGCTGTCTAGTATCTTGGGCATCTAAGAAGCAACACACTGTAGCCTTGTCTACAGCTGAGGCTGAATATGTTGCAGCTGGTAATTGTGCTGCCCAAGTACTATGGATCAAGCACCAACTAGATGATTATCAAATAAAACTGGAATGTATTCTAATTTTATATGATAATACTAGTGCCATATGCCTTGCTAAAAATCTTGTTCATCATTCTAGGACTAAACACATAGAGATAAAACACCATTTTCTTAGAGATGCTGTGAATAAAAAGGAAATCGAACTGAATTTCATTGAAACAGACAAACAAATTGCTGATATCTTTACTAAGCCACTTGGAAATGAAAAGTTTAAATTTCTTAGAAGAGAACTTGGCTTGTGTAAGTTTCAGCATGATGAATAAAATTTTCAGCTGTTTTGAATAAAATTTCTGATTTGGACTTGCATCTGCATCTGATAGCTTGTATAAAACTCTGTGAAGGTTGAATGGTACAACAGACTCATGATCATGCATGACACTCATATTGTTTTCTCATAATCATCACTGCATATCATTTAGTCATGAATGTGTCTAAAATCACATGCATGTAGAACTATTTTACACTACATTTCTCTGCATAACCTTGGTGGTCATATTGCATGATAGTGCAGTCTAAATAAGCATGAACTTCAAAATCATTTGTTCAGTCATCATTTGTAAAACTGCATGCATATAGACAGGGGGAGTCTTCTCAGAAATTCAGGGTGAACTGCTGCGTCGACGCTGCTCTATTGTGGCGTTGATGCAGTGAACTAGATCTGTGAATGCCTCTGATTCTTATTCTGATGAGTTGACGCTGCAATAGCGTGGAGTCGACGCACTGATATTATCTCAGTGTTTTATATTGTTGCCTCTTCAACTGATGCGTGGACGCTTTGAACTCCTAGCGTCGACTCTGTTCATTCATCTTTTGACTCTGAATGATTGAGTCTAACAGTATGGCAATCTTTTAGTCAGTTCTAATATTAAGCAACAGAAAACAGACTTCTTCCCTCATAAGAACTTTAATTGCTTAAAGACTGACTTAATGGTTTAAATTTTATAATCTTTAGAGTTGAAAGACTACAATCAGTAAATAAGGATGCTGAAAATTGATAAAGCACTCAACCCTCATCTTATTTCATGTCAGATAAAGTTAATTATATCTGAAATCTAAAAACTCATCTGAAATCATGTTAGAGAAACTAAGTATGTGTATTGTCCTTAAACAAGTCATTCTGAAACAAATAAAGAACAGCTAAGAAAGATATTGAAAAACATTGAAAATTAATTGAAAAATAGCATTGGCAGAGCAATGACTGGTAAATCACTGAGAAACTGAGTGATCCATCAAAGAAGTGGACAACACTCATGTCATGAGGTGTATCAGCTATCTCTGTATAAAATGATCAAAACAGTAGGTTGGTTTCACTGTGTACCTGGGGGTAACTGGCGTCTGATAAACGTGTACCCTCACACAAAAAGGTGTAAATCAGTTCTATTGAATTTGATCATAGGCAAAATGGTCCATCATGTTGAGTATCTAGGGGTATTGGTGTCTGATAAACGTATACCCTTACGCAAAAAGTCTTATGGTACCTGAATGCCCTAAATGAAATAATATTGAAACTGCTGTTCCTTCAAAAGAAATTTCATGGATATCAATTTGTTTAATTTCAATACATGACCTGGTATCTCTTAGCACATTCTACTGAGTCTATGAAAGTCAGATATTCTGAAATTGAATCTCTCATGTAAATATGATTCTAGTTTATTATTTTATCATGCACAGCTACCTTATCCAATGAATGTAGTGCATGAACTCTCATTTGTATAACCTTTAAACCAGAACTTCACTTTCTAAGCAGTTTCTCAATTCATATGACTGAAGGTTCTGTGCTTTAGCTGCTTAATTTCTGAACTACCTGCTAAGAATGCCAGTCAGCTGATTCTTCTTGTTCCTTCCCTTGCATCTTCCTTCCCTCCTCTTTGTTGATGGCAAAGGGGGAGAATATATTGTCTATTTGATGAATTCATTCCAGGGAAGTGTATGCATCATGTCTATGGCAAAGGGGGAGATCTTGTGAGCAGAGAGTTGTGTTCATGTCTCAGCATGTTAGCATCTGAATGACAAATCATGTCTTTCATCAAAAATGCATCTGCATAACAGGATGTTGCTATTCTATATAATAGGGTGTTGCCACCATCAAAAAGGGGGAGATTGTTGTGACCCTTCTGTGTTGATGATGTTGACAATAAGTTTTACTTCATTGGCAACAGCTTGTTTTGATTGATTGGCAACTGTTATTATTTTGATGAAATTGTTTTTATCAAGTTGTCTGTGTATATAATGCAGTCAGAGTCTATATATTGCTATGCACACACTCACAGGTCTACGTAGTGCATTGCAGCATGAACATACAGCCTATACATTTCATTGTGTAGTCTGGACAGTAGTGGGTCGACCCCCTTCTCAGATGGGTCGACACCCCAGAGTGCAAGTCTATACACTGTCTGTCTATCTAGTGTCTCATGCAGCGTCAACGCAATAAGCGTGTAAGTCTATACACTGTTCCCCTTCTTAGATGCGTCAACGCCCCCAGAGTGAAGTCTATACACTGTCTGTCTGTCTTGTGTCTCATGCAGCGTCTTAGGCATTTTGTTAAAGTCTATACAGTGCAGCTCACACAAACACTCAAGTCCATACATCGTGAAGTATGTACAGTGTGGCGCCCAATGTCTATACATTGCTCATTCGTTCATTCAGCATTGTCAAGTCTTCACATTGGTGGGTGCCAAGTCTGTACAGCGAGCGTCTCATTGGTGAAGTCTGTACACTCACCAGTTGAACTTAAAGCCCATACATTGGACTGTAGCTTGCACAAAGCTAAGCCCATACATCACTCAAGTCTGTACAGAGTCCAGCTTCTTAGTTAGCGTCTCATGCATTCGAGCAAAGTCTGTACATCGGTCTTTCAGCAAGTATGTACATCGGTCTTTCAGCAAGTCTGAACATCGTCTGTCTCTGTTAGCGTCTCAGGCATTGGGCAAAGTCTATACATCGGACTGTTTCAGCAAGTCTGTACATTGTCCATCTCAGTTAGCGTCCTATGCATTGGGGCGAACTCTATACAACCGACTGTTCAGTTTGTGATCAAGTCTGTACAGTCACTAAGTCTGTACATTCTCTAAACGCTCACGAAGTCTATACATCTGTTTTCATTTCAAGTCTGTACAAACTTTGGTTTGTGCATGTCTATACAACCGACTGTTCAGTTTGTGACCAAGTCTGTACAGCCAAGGCGACTGTTAAGTCTATACATTGATCATTACCTACGTTCTGAACTGAACTGGGTAAGTCTATACATTCCTCATATCTTTTACCTACGCTCAGTTCAATAAGTCTGTACATTGGTTACTTTACCGACGTTGCCTTGGCAAAGTCTACACATTGGAAGTCTGTACATCTTTCGTGAAGACTGAACAACGAGCAAGTGTATACATTGGACGAGTCTGCATCGTGCATCAGTCCAGAAGTCTACACATCGTCTTTCTTCATTCGAGTCTCATGAAGTCTGTACATCGTGCATCAGTCCTGAAGTCTACACATCGTCTGTCTTCATTAGAGTCTCATGGAGTCTGTACATTGCACTCGCCTTCACATAGTCTATACACTGAAGTCTATACATTGCATTCACGTTTCACATAGTCCATTCACGAAGTCTGTACATAGCATTCACGTTTCACAAAGGCTATACATCATGAAGTCTACACAAGGCATTTCATATTATAAAGTCTGTACAGAGTTCTTCACTTAACCTGATAATCTGATACTCTGTCTGACAGGGATTCGTTACTGAGATTGCTGACATGGCTCGTGATCCTAGGAGGACGAGGTGACCAGATGCTGCCACGTGGATGAAAGCACCTTGGATCTGGCGAATTCCTTGGGCGGGAAAACGTGGAAGACACGCGCCCTTATCCAATCTGCTGCTGATATATATAGAAGTCTTCATCTTCTGTTGAAGAGTGATCGACTAGTGGCAAGTCTATACAGTGAGAAAAACCTGAGGCAACAGAGAGCCACCGAGATCCAAAGAGAAGAAAAGCAGAGAAGAAGAAAAGGAGAGAAGAAGAAAGTGAGAGAGATGAGTTGAGAGAGTTATATGAGAGCTTGTGAATCAGTCTCTTGGTTCAGATACCAGAGCTGATATTGCTCAATTTGAGCTACAGTCGTTTTGGTTTTCATTCCATTCGATTCTGCATTTCTTGCTTTTCAGTCTTTGTTATTTTTCTTTTGAAAACTCTTGTTCGATCAAGCTGTGAGGCAGCGGTGTGCAGAGGTGTTACCTCTGGTCGGCTAAGCTTTAGAGCCCAGCAGAGCAAGCTGTGAAGCTCAGCTGTTGCAGAAGAGTCTCCTCTGGTCGGGATAAGCTGTAAGCCCCAGCCGTTGTTGGCAAGCTGTAGTGCCCAGCAAATTGAAGCTGTGTATCAGCAGTAATCCACATTCGAGTTGAATGTGGGGTGGACGTAGGTCGGATTGACTGAACCACCTAAAATTCTTTGTGCCTCTCGTGTGGTTGCTTGTCTGTCTAGCAGATCTTATCTCTATTATCCGGTGCATTGACTGTGTTTGATCAGTGTTCTTTTAATTCCGCATCTGAATCTAGGCATAATTTTTTATTGGCCAGCTGATCTATTCACCCCCCCTCTAGATCCACATTCTGTGGTGAAAGAGCCTTCCATCTAATTTCAACAGAAACCTATGGTTAGGTGCCAATTCTTCAGCTTGCTTCATGTCCATTGAATTCATGACTCTTGTTAGTCATTTATTCAAAGTATCATGTCAACCTATCTAGGTGCCAATTCCACCTAGTTTATCGACATGTCACGGTTTGTCTATGCTCTTTGCGTGGATTTTATCGCTAGTTTGTCCTTACCTAAGGGCCTTGCCCTTGAGTTCCATAAACTCTATTTATCATTCTACTAAAGCTTGTTCTTTGGAACTCTCTATTGGCTATGAACTATAGTGGATGTCTAGATCTATTTTTAATGCTGTGCATATAGGGCCCGATCTGGTCCTGGTAGGAGCACCCAAAAGTACTTGTGCCCATGGGAGTTATATTGATCACGGTGTCTGGCATTGCATTAAAGCACTTGTCTCTCTTAATCTTTGGTATTCCACACTCTCTCTTTCTCTCGTGACTTGCGTACATGACTTGACTTGCGTGACTCGACTTGCGTGGCCCGGAATGGGCAAGTACTTGCGTGAAATAGCCAATAATCTATACTTTTCATTCTGAATATCTCTTATTTAAGACTCGCTTGAAAGTTTACATGACATGGTAAATCTCTTGCTAGTTTTGTTCACTTGCTCGGTTATTTCTAAATGCATAGCCTTACTTACATTTGCATGCAAAAATGTAATTACTTAAACCAATTGCTTGTTCTTGAGATATAATTCCTATTGAGCTTTCGCTCACCCAGTTTTATTTCAACATTTTTCAGGTAATCAGGTGGCTAGCGAGACCGAGACTCACATGGGAGGAACATGTGTGCAAGCGAGCTCTGGAAATTAGTGAACCCGAGTCTTTTACTTTCTTCAGTCTAGATGATATTCTCTGTTTAGATCGTCATGTCTAGATCCGTTAGTGTGTCTCTAATTCCTTTTCTTTCTTGGTACTGTTTCTAAGTCTTTTTATTAAAGTTGAAAATTTGTAATAGACTTATATTTGGAATAAAAAATTTTATTTATTGCCTCAAATTAGTTGGTGTCATGTTTCATGCTCTTGATTATTCATGACTATTAACTGACACGTTCCGAGCAAACGACACGTTCTGCTGCTATCGATTCGGGGCGTGGCATGTGTTAGGGTGCTGGGCCCAGATACAGAGGGGGGGTGAATGTAACCCTCTAGAAAATATAGCCCAAATTAAAACATTAAAGCTCAGAAATGCGGAATAAGACTAATGAGCTTTCCAAGATGAAATGATAAGGCAACACATGGACAAACAGTTGGACTGCAACAATGCAGCCACCTGATCAACCAGAAACGAAGGCAGAGCTAAACAACGCAAGCACACTAGGCAGAATATAATGCTCAAAAGTTAACTCTCTAAATAATGCAACTAGCCAAGCATGCGCAACTTGTGAATGGGAGGTAGAAGATATGGAGCTAACGCAAGGCAAACCACTGCACAAATAGTTTTAAGGTGGTTCGGTCCTTCAGACCTACATCCACCCCTCACTCCCAACCGGAGTGAGGCTTCACTAGCCAATGCTAGAACAAAGCAGACTCAGTCTGCAACAGGTGCTGACACACAGCTTGACCAGGGGAACAAACTCCCCTCTTCCTCCCAACCGGAGGGAACACACTAGTGACTCCCCGTCACCAGCAAACCAGAGGTCGAAGACCTCTCTTCCTCCAACCGGAGGGACCCCTGGACTTGCAACCCGCAAGCCCAGAACCGAAGATCAGATCTCCCTTCCTCCAAACCAGAGGGAACACACAAGTGACTTCCAGCCACTTGCAAACTAGAGGTCGTAGACCTCTCTTCCTCCAGACCAGGAGGGACCCGACCTCAATCCAGAGGATCGGAAGTACAAAGCTAACCAAATGAAAAAGGAAAAATAAGAAGGGGATAATACACAGCGATCAGAAAGCTGTAAAGAAAGATAACACGGATGTGGCTCGCATGGAGCTGACTGGCCTGGATTTGATCCACGGTCCAGCAGACAGATCTTCAGGTAAGCTTCTCTTCCTCTTCTCTTTTCTCTCACTTTCTTTTTTCTCTTAACCCTTACGAGCTCTCTAACTCTCTCTTTCTCTTCTTTTCCTTCTGCTCTTCTTCTCTTTCTTTTCTTCTTCTGCTCTTTCACTCTCTCGATCTCTTTTCCTCTATTCTCTTCGGCTTACGCTCTCTGCTATTCTCTCTTCTTCTCTTTTTCTTCCTCTTTTCTTTTTCTGGATCGAAGGGATTTTTGCTCTCCAGGCTTCTTCCTCGATCGCCTTCATCTGTTGGATGAAGGCTTCCTTTTATAAGCAGCAGCCAGCAGGAGGGCAGCACTGGGCGCGTGTGGCTTCCTCATTTCCCGCCCAGAACTTGTGGCCACGTGTCAGTCTCTCAACCAGCTTCAGCACACGTGTCACAATCCTGTCTACCCTTCCAGCCTCGGATCACGTGCCTCCCATTCACTGAGGAATATTCTTCCTCGGACCACCTTCTTCTTTTTGTTTTTCTTCTTCTCCTACAAAGAA
This sequence comes from Amorphophallus konjac, assembly GCA_022559845.1. Taxonomy (NCBI): domain Eukaryota; kingdom Viridiplantae; phylum Streptophyta; class Magnoliopsida; order Alismatales; family Araceae; genus Amorphophallus; species Amorphophallus konjac. The sequence goes on from CM040123.1 coordinate 244,155,325, forward strand.
TTAAAACGATTAAAACTCAGGGCCACAAAAACTAAAACTGCACGAGGTGTGTAGGAACAACAATAGGTGCACTATACTAAGAACGACACGAGGTACGGAGAAGGAAATAACACGGAGTAAAAACGATAGAGACACGCGATCAAAGGAACCTGTGACGAAGATAGAAAGAAACAACACGAGGACATAAACACAAGAATAACACGAAGACACGAATACAAAAGCAACACGAAGACACGAATACAAAAACAACACGACATAACAAACAGCAAAGAGAACGGCACGAGGTGAAACGACACTTTACTAAAAAGACTTGAATACACACGAAAACAACTCGAGTACTAAGTTGCTCGAACGTACGAACGACTCGAAGACGAGGACGACACGGGCTGACAACAACTCGAAGACAAAAATAGAAACCGACACAAAGTGTGGTTACAAAACAAGAAAGACACGAGGTCTAGGAAAAGCAACACGAAGACAAAAATAACAAAGAAACGACTCGAACTAAGGACGACATGGAGACAACACAGTCAGACTCGACTTGAGACACTTAAAGCTTGAATTTAGAGAAGAATGCACGAAGTAAAATCAACATGAAGATAGAAGACAGACACGGCTATCACGACACGTGATGAAGCAGTGAAACCAAGAAAAAACGACTCGAGGAACAACAGTAAGTGACACGAGAACATAAGAGCAAACAAAAAGGATGACTCGAGATGAGCAACTAAATATTGAGGAAACGACACGAGGTTCACAGGGAAACGACTCGAAGTTCGTCAGAACAATTCGAGCTGCTTCAGTAAACATCACGAAGACAGAAGGTGAAGCGACTCGAAGTTACAGGAAGTCAACACGAAGTATGAAAGAAACAATACGGACAGATAAAGTACTACCTCATAGCAGTTTTCTTGTTAATCATGGAAATTTCAAATGCATAACATTACGCAAGATATCTGATTAAAATGAGAATACTTAACATAGTGATGCTCATCATCAAAACATTAGGGAAGTCACAAACAAGAAAGTTGTGAATAACAAGGCATGTTGTACAGACTTCAAACAATATGCATCAGACAACTATGTATGGACTTGAAGACCCTTAGCCAATGTATAGACTTCAGGAGGAGACCAATGTGTAGACTTCTCGTGAAACCCCAATGTGCAGATTTGACGCTGTACAGACTTTCCAAAGAGAACGTAACGCTGTACAGACTTGAACTGAGGACCAATGTATGGACTTCAAAATAGATGCTAAGGCCAAGAGGAGAGTATAGACTTTCACGATGTATGGACTTGGTCTAAAAAATAATGTAAGCGATGTACACACTTAGCCAATGTGTAGACTTTGCCTTAGACGCTAAATGAGACGCTAAAGTCTGTATAGACTTGAAGAACCTGAAACAAAGTGCATACTCACAGCGTTGACGCTGCAGACTTGAGAATGCTCACAGCGTTGACGCTGTAAGAGACGTAGGTTGTACAGACTTAGCCTAATATAATGCATGAACATATCAGCAGAGAAGCAATGCACAGAACAGAAATCAAGCACAAGCCAATATATCACAGCATGACTCAAGCATACACATGCATTCTTCACAATTCAGACATGGCACACTTATGCAATCTCCAACAGAAAAGGTCAGACATATTCAAGATAATGTGGTGACTCATTCATGTTGCTATCATTAAAACACCACATCATCAACAAAGCACAAGGGGCACAACAATCTCCCCCTTTTTGATGATGGCAACATAATGAGTCACACTGACTCATCAAACTATTCTCCCCCTTTGACATAATCAAAAAGAAGGGAAATGGTTTGATAGTCAAATGCAGCACAACAATGCAGAGAATGAGTCAAGGTTCTTTAAAATGAAGATCTCCCTTATGACAATGAAACAGTTCTCCCCCTATCAACATGCATGATTGACTACTCTCCCCTTAGATGATAATAAACCATAACTCCCCCTGAAGCACAGGAATGGACTCTGGTTATCCAATAAATCAATCTGAAATCAGCCATTACAAAGAATCTGAATTCTAGTGAAGATACCACAGAATCAGAACTTATTGCAGAACAAGATGAAAGATTCCAACAGTGTGGAGAGAAATACATCTCAGGAATCAATCTGAAATCCACCATCATAAAGATTCTGAGGTTCAGAAGACTGCAAGTGAACAAGGTAATAATGGGAGTGGCACCTCACATTTGTGTGGTCAGAAAAATGCAGACATAATCAGTCAACTGATAAGAAAGGAGTTGACTATATAGATTTTGTTGATCATGCATAAATCTGATCATGAGGGATTTGAATGCAAGGTCACAAATGATATGAACATGAATCAGTGTGACAAGGAATGCTCCTCCTGAATAGATGCCAATTGATATGCAAGTGATGCATGACATGGAAGCTCCCCCTCAATAAGTGGAATCTTATAAGATAGATGAGAGGAGACCACAGGGGCAAACAAGGAGAAGTTTAGGTCAATGAGCCAAGAACAGGTTCAATTAGCAGATTTCTAAAGAGGCTTCAACTACAAGAATTTCAGTCAGATTTTTAAAGAGATATCAATCTCATAAATCTAAAACAAAAGTTTTCAAAGTCTTCCTTTATAGGGGCTTATGAATGAGCTTTTTGAACAGCATGGTTTAAACATGATGTATGCAGAGTTTATCAATAAAATTCTGTATTGATATCTAAAATCATGTTTTAATAAAAATGAACCAAGCCCTCATATTTATCTTGATTATCCTCCCTTTGTCTTACACAATCAAATTTATTGACTTCTTTCAGAATTACATGCATCAGAATTGAAATCAAGTAATTATGAAGTCATATAATTTTGTCTAGGATTGTAGCAATATCAATATTCAGATATTTCAATTCGTTCAACAATTTTCATGCTACAAATTTTACGAGCACTCTAGTTCAGTGCACACCTTGTAACTAGAGGATATACCTTGATCAGAGGCCAATATCCCTAAGCACTTAGTGTGACTAACTGTCATGCTTTATATGAACAGGGATAGCATATACACATCATGACACACTGCAAATCATTTCTTGATGAGTGAATTGTATTTCTCAGTGTGCATGCCATTGCTCTGCCTGAAGTTCAATGAATTCTTAATCAGAGTTAACTATGGTACCTCATGACATAGTCCTTTGGACATGTGTTTCTCAGTGACCAAGGTCATTGCTCTGACAGATGTTACCATTTAGACTTTTCAGAAAAATTCATTGCTTCAAGTCAATAATAATTTCATGTACTTAATCAGTTGAAGTCATGTATTCAAGAGTGCAGATTTCAGAAGTTTTCACAAGACTCAACATGAACCAGATAGTTAAGGTTTATTAAACATGCTTCAGATATGTTAAGAGATTTTAAAGTTAAACTCCATGAATACATTAAGCTTAAACCACATGAGTTATTTTAGACATTCATAAAAATGTATAATAGAAGATTTCTAGTTCAAGAATTTTTAGATTTATGATAGAGATTGTCCCATTGAAATCTTCATGAATGACTGATAGAAATTCTGATACCAAATGATACCAATTCTTATCAATTGATAGGAGAGATTATTTTGAAGCTTAATGATTTCAAAAATATGCTCAAGGTTTGGTCAAAGAGAATCAATGAAAGGATATGCAATGAATTTTCACAAGAGTATGCATTTGACAACCTATATGCGATGCATTGACTCCCCCTAACACTATGCATTCAGACAATATTTTTGGCATTTTTCATGAAATGCAATGCAATTAACTACATCCATGCAAAGACTCAACACTGAATGCTATGCAAAGACATGCAATTAACTCCCCCTGAAAACATGCAATGTTTGCACTAAAAACTGAACAAATGAAACCAATTGATATTGTGACTTGTGCACAATCAGACTGTCCTATCAGATTTTTCAACATGTGCAGCATGCATGGATCAAATTTCAGCTAATCAGATTTTTCAGAAAGTAATGGACAGATTTCAAACACCATTCAGATGCAGTTCAGATTTCTCAATGTACTATATATGCAAATCACATAATGCACTTCAGATGAGGAGAGTTCAGAGGCATCAATTCAGACAATGCAGATGAAGAATGATTATGCAAACATAGATTTAGTATGTCATGCAGTATAACTAAAAATAGGAAGTGCAAGAAATTTACCTGAAAGATTCGGGAAGGGGTTTTCATTCTTGAGTGCCTTGGTTTATTACCCCTTTTATTTCAGTCCAAATGCACACCTGCATAGCAATGTTATTTTGCACAAACAGGTACCCAAGAATTATTGGGTCCTGATATGACAGTATTACTCCTAGCAGGTTTTCTCAGCACATTTCTAGGAGTAATTTTCAGATCTGATTTATGCACATTCTTGTTAGCATGAATTCTATGTGCATATGCATGATATTTCTTGTTAACAGAATAAAAATTCTGTTTGCCAAAACCAGTTTGGTTTTGATATCCTGCCAGCCAACAGGTTGCAGCCCTGTGACCTGGCTTCCCACAATGATGACATGTAAATTTCGCAACATGGAGTTTAGCGGGGTTATTTTGAACATGCCAACAATTTCCAGCTCTGTGGCCTGGCTTTCCACAGTTATAACATGAAGGTTTTGCAAATTATCTTACAGGGAATTTAGCATGGTTGAGATTCACATTTCTACCCTGAATATGCCAACAGTCCTTGACTGTATGGCCATGCTTTCTACAGTGAGAGCAATAAGAGGCATTCTTTTTAAAATTGAGTTCATTATTGCCATAGCCTCCTTGGGCATGCCAACAATCAATGGCCCTGTGGCCATCCTTTCCACATTCAACGCATGAAATAGACTTTCTTTTAAAAAAGCCTGACCAGCATTCAGAGGCCCTGTGACCCATTTTGTTGCAGTTAAAACAGATGATATGCTGGTTCATTGAAACATGTTTGTTTTTATTAAAAACATATTGGTTTGCAGGGAATTTAGCATGATATGAATAATAGGTTTTCTTACCACTAGCAAACCAGCAATGAGCAATTGAGTGTCCTAATTTGCCACAATTAGAACATGTGATACTCCTTTTCTGAGGTGAAGGATTTTTATCATGAGATCTCCTAGCATTCTTATCATCCTTCTCCATCAACTTACACTCATGCATCAGATGTCCAACTTTATGACAGTAATGACAGATAATCTTCTTTTTAGATGCATGTGAGTGTGTGTGAGGACTGTGATCAACATGCACAGATGAACCCTTTTTATTCATTTTCTGTTCTCCAATCATTTTCTGATTTTTATCCTGTTTCTCTATTTTCTTAGCCTTATACTGAGGTGGAGATGAAGTAGAAGGCTTTTCCTGTTCAGAAGATTTAATGAAAACAGTTTGTTTTTGGGTTCTCTGAACAGTGGACTGAGAAACAGGTGACTTCTGAGAAGTGTGAGAAGTAGAGCTAGCAACAAAAGATGTATGAATTTTATTTTAAAATTCTTTTTATTTACAGGATTATAACCTAACCCCTCCTTCTGAAAATTAACTTTTACTCCCAGCAGTTTGTTCAGATTATCTTGCCCACTAACAAACTTTGACAGAGAGTTCTTTAAGTCTTGGATTTCATTTTCTAAAGAGGTGATTTGTAACTCATAACTAGCAATCTCTTGCTCACTGCAATTCACACACTCAGTTAACACATTGTTAGCAGTTTTGTATCTTTCAACTTCCTTTTTCAGATTGCTCAGTTTATCAGAGTCTTCAATGCAAACAGTTTTTCCTCTTTCCAAAGTAAGAAGTCTTTCAGACATGCCACTATTTAACACCTTCAATTTTTTAATTTCGTCTTTCAGTTTATCATTCTGAACCAATTCATGTATTAGAAGCTGATCTTTTGAATTGACTTCATACTTTCTTCCAGCCTCAAGTTCCTTCAAATCTTTTTGCTATTTTTCAAGATCTTTCTGTAACTCTATATTTACAGATTTTATGGCATTGAATTTTTCAGCAACCAAATTCTTCTCCTGCTCAAGTTTCTCAAATTTTTTATCATTTTCATAGGTAGATGTTCTCAGAGAAACATTTTCAGATTTCAGCTTGTTTAAATCTGAGTTCACACTTTCAAAGTTTTTCAGCAGTTTTTCATACTGGTCATGATAGTTAACAAGAGTCTGATTATCATTATCTGAGTTGAATTTTTCTTTGAGTTCAGATATCACATTTATATGATCTTGATTTTCAATTTTCAATAATGAAACTTGTTTCTTCAATATTTGAAAATCAGACATACAGGCATCATGAATATTTTTCAATTCAACACAATTTCTACAAGGAGAACTTGAACTATCTAAACCAGTACCCTTCTTCAATTTTTTATACTGTTTTCTTAACAGTTCATGAGATTCAAATAATTCAGCATATGCATTCTCCCAATCTTCTAGAGAAAAATTCTCGAAGACATTTACCTCATCATCATCATCTTCTTCATTTTGATTGCTGCCTTGATCGCTGCCACTTTGATTGCTTCTGTTGACCATCATGCAGCTGTCCACATCTATCTCCTGAATTCGCTTCAGTGTATCCAAAATATCTTTAGCCAAACTGCAATCAAAGAAACATGAATGGAAAGCTCTATCAGTAGCTGCCTTCATCAGATTTATAACTATCTGATTTTCTTCATGCTTAGACTTGTGACTGTTAGTCCATTTGGACTTTTTCTTTGGTAGTTCATGAGGACCGTGTGAAATTACTTTCCACAGGTCTGGATTCACATATTTAACATAATTATTCAGACTAGCGAACCATGCATTAAAATGCGTACCACTGAAAATCGGTGGATGAGCCATTGAAAACAAATCAGATTAATGCAATAGGAATATTGATGCACTAAAAACAAATTAGCACCTAAGACTGCAAGATCGAATCTGCAAGTCGCTGGACCTTGTATGCAGACACCGCTCTGATACCAACTGTTAGGGTGCTGGGCCCGGATACAGAGGGGGGGTGAATGTAACCCTCTAGAAAATATAGCCCGAATTAAAACATTAAAGCTCAGAAATGCGGAATAAGACTAATGAGCTTTCCAAGATGAAATGATAAGGCAACACATGGACAAACAGTTGGACTGCAACAATGCAGCCACCTGATCAACCAGAAACGAAGGCAGAGCTAAACAACGCAAGCACACTAAGCAGAATATAATGCTCAAAAGTTAACTCTCTAAATAATGCAACTAGCCAAGCATGCGCAACCTGTGAATGGGAGGTAGAAGATATGGATCTAACGCAAGGCAAACCACTGCACAAATAGTTTTAAGGTGGTTCGGTCCTTCAGACTTACATCCACCCCTCACTCCCAACCGGAGTGAGGCTTCACTAGCCAATGCTAGAACCAAGCAGACTCAGTCTGCAACAGGTGCTGACACACAACTTGACCAGGGGAACAAACTCCCCTCTTCCTCCCAACCGGAGGGACCCCTGGACTTGCAACCCGCAAGCCCAGAACCGGAGATCAGATCTCCCTTCCTCCAAACCGGAGGGAACACACAAGTGACTTCCAGCCACTTGCAAACTAGAGGTCGTAGACCTCTCTTCCTCCAGACCAGGAGGGACCCGACCTCAATCCAGAGGATCGGAAGTACAAAGCTAACCAAATGAAAAAGGAAAAATAAGAAGGGGAAAATACACAGCGATCAGAAAGATGTAAACAAAGAGAACACAGATGTGGCTCACATGGAGCTGACTGGCCTGGATTTGATCCACGGTCCAGTAGACAGATCTTCAGGTAAGCTTCTCTTCCTCTTCTCTTTTCTCTCACTTTCTTTTCTCTCTTAACCCTTACGAGCTCTCTAACTCTCTCTTTCTCTTCTTTTCCTTCTGCTCTTCTTCTCTTTCTTTTCTTCTTCTGCTCTTTCACTCTCTCGATCTCTTTTCCTCTATTCTCTTCGGCTTACGCTCTCTGCTATTCTCTCTTCTTCTCTTTTTCTTCCTCTTTTCTTTTCCTGGATCGAAGGGCTTTTTGCTCTCCAGGCTTCTTCCTCGATCACCTTCATCTGTTGGATGAAGGCTTCCTTTTATAAGCAGCAGCCAGCAGGAGGGCAGCACTGGGCGCGTGTGGCTTCCTCATTTCCCGCCCAGAACTTGTGGCCACGTGTCAGTCTCTCAACCAGCTTCAGCACACGTGTCACAATCCTGTCTGCCCTTCCAGCCTCGGATCACGTGCCTCCCGTTCACTGAGGAATATTCTTCCTCGGACCACCTTCTTCTTTTTGTTTTTCTTCTTCTCCTACAAAGAATTAAAACGATTAAAACTCAGGGCCACAAAAACTAAAACTGCACGAGGTGTGTAGGAACAACAATAGGTGCACTATACTGAGAACGACACGAGGTACGGAGAAGGAAATAACACGGAGTAAAAACGATAGAGACACGCGATCAAAGGAACCTGTGACGAAGATAGAAAGAAACAACACGAGGACATAAACACAAGAATAACACGAAGACACGAATACAAAAGCAACACGAAGACACGAATACAAAAACAACACGACATAACAAACAGCAAAGAGAACGGCACGAGGTGAAACGACACTTTACTAAAAAGACTTGAATACACACGAAAACAACTCGAGTACTAAGTTGCTCGAACGTACGAACGACTCGAAGACGAGGATGACACGGGCTGACAACAACTCGAAGACAAAAATAGAAATCGACACGAAGTGTGGTTACAAAACAAGAAAGACACGAGGTCTAGGAAAAGCAACACAAAGACAAAAATAACAAAGAAACGACTCGAACTAAGGACGACATGGAGACAACACAGTCAGACTCGACTTGAGACACTTAAAGCTTGAATTTAGAGAAGAATGCACGAAGTAAAATCAACACGAAGACAGAAGACAGACACGGCTATCACGACACGTGATGAAGCAGTGAAACCAAGAAAAAACGACTCGAGGAACAACAGTAAGTGACACAAGAACATAAGAGCAAACAAAAAGGATGACTCGAGATGAGCAACTAAATACTGAGGAAATGACACGAGGTTCACAGGGAAACGACTCGAAGTTCGTCAGAACAATTCGAGCTGCTTCAGTAAACATCACGAAGACAGAAGGTGAAGCGACTCGAAGTTACAGGAAATCAACACGAAGTATGAAAGAAACAATACGGACAGACAAAGTACTACCTGATAGCAGTTTTCCTGTTAATCATGGAAATTTCAAATGCATAACATTACGTAAGATATCTGATTAAAATGAGAATACTTAACATAGTGATGCTCATTATCAAAACATTAGGGAAGTCAAAAACAAGAAAGTTGTGAATAACAAGGCATGTTGTACAGACTTCAAACAATATGCATCAGACAACTGTGTATGGACTTGAAGACCCTTAGCCAATGTATAGACTTCAGGAGGAGACCAATGTGTAGACTTCTCGTGAAACCCCAATGTGCAGACTTGACGCTGTACAGACTTTCCAAAGAGAACGTAACGCTGTACAGACTTGAACTGAGGACCAATGTATGGACTTCAAAACAAATGCTAAGGCCAAGAGGAGAGTATAGACTTTCACGATGTATGGACTTGGTCTAAAAAACAATGTAAGCGATGTATACACTTAGCCAATGTGTAGACTTTGCCTTAGACGCTAAATGAGACGCTAAAGTTTGTATAGACTTGAAGAACCTGAAACAAAGTGCATACTCACAGCGTTGACGCTGCAGACTTGAGAATGCTCACAGCGTTGACGCTGTAAGAGACGTAGGCTGTACAGACTTAGCCTAATATAATGCATGAACATATCAGCAGAGAAGCAATGCATAGAATAGAAATCAAGCACAAGCCAATATATCACAGCATGACTCAAGCATACACATACATTCTTCATAATTCAGACATGGCACACTTATGCAATCTTCCACAGAAAAGGTCAGACATATTCAAGACAATGTGGTGACTCATTCATGTTGCTATCATTAAAACACCACATCATCAACAAAGCACAAGGGGCACAACAGCATGGACGTTCATTGTGAATGAGCGACTGCCAAAACAGACGAACATAATCAAGAAGAATGGGCGTAAAGGTTATCGGACATTCATTTAAAGAATTGGCGTCACTCCTGCGTGACACCAATTAAAAATACGCAAAAATCACATTGACAATCATTTAAAAATGTAAAAACACAAATTCGCATCCTCCACGGCGGACGCCAATTATAAATTGGCGTCCAGGGGGTGGATGTTAATTCTCCATGAAGAACAGGGCCCCGGGGGCCTTCTCATGAATGCGGTCACCTGGTCGACAGCGATCAGAGAAAAAAAATTTTTAATGATTTTTATATAAAAGAAATGGCATCCATATGGTTGGTCGCCAATTAAATGGGCGACCAGGTGGTCCGTCGCTAATTCTTTAAAGGCCCAGAAAAATAGAGATAAAACCCATAAAAATCTAGAAAAATCTAAAAAAATTTAGTAAAATCCAAAAAATTAGAAAAAAGGTAAAAATCTAAGAAAAATGAGGAAAATCACTCAACTAAGCCGATTTGAGAGTCAAATTGGGACATTATAAGGTAATATAAGATGTACTCAAGATGATGTCAAATTTAGCGTGCTACAGTTGCCCTACCTTGGCGTCTATTTTGCAAGGGAGCGGTACGAAGTGTAATGAAGTGCAATGAAGTGGAATGACGTGGAGCGAACTGAAAAGTAGACGCCAAGGTGTGATGAGACACGCGATCAACATCACCTGATGAGTATTGAATCAAAAGCTCGAGATGAAGCAATCTCGGGAGGTTTAGCGAAATCAACAATGTTTGGATAAGGAGGGAGGGTGCACGCGGGCACGAAAGAGATAAAAGAAGACGATCAACTTCCAGTGCGGTGGAAGTACCCCAGGTCACAAACATGTAGGTTTCACCATTGGAGAGCGGTTACCAGTCGATGTGGACGTGCTGCAGCCAAGGTGGATCAAAGGGAAAAGAAGAATAAATAAGAGATAGAAATCTAAACAAAGGAGTTTTTGAGAAAGCAGCCCAAAACAGCGACAAGATGAACTGAGGACTCAAATTGGGAAAGAGTATCTCATATCATGAAAAATTAGGGTTAATTGACTCTCAAAATCAAGTTATTAGAATGATTTTTCAAAGTTGATTCAAATTCCTACATGAATGCATGCTGGGTTTACATGAAAAATTAAAACAAATTAAAATGGAAAGTAATCAAGGATAATATTGTTAAGCTGCTAAGACTGAGTCAAGAAACCCATTCTGTGAGCTGATACTAAGCTGGAGCCCATTTATCCGCACACCAACTCACAAAAGGGAACCATCGCCCCTAGTCTTGGACTGCTCAACGACCTATCCGTGTGACTAAAATTCCTCTGGAATTATCATTATTTTATTTGATGAAGGGGAACTCAAATTCCAGATTTACCAAAGCCACAATGTCCTTGATATAATCTAATAGCGTAGATAACATATAGTAGGAATGCATACAGAGAGATGGTGATAGCAATAAGCATGAGGGAACTTGAGAAGTGCAGTCATCGTGGGACTTGGATGATGATGCCCGGACGGTGGGACCAAGAGAGCTTCTTTCTGTGCTGAAAAATTTGTTAGCCAGGATATAATAAATGAAAACGCAATTATAGTATAGCAGCCATGATATGAATAGCATGAATCAAAGCATTCGAACAAACATTAAGCATATGAATGATATGAATCATCAAAGCATGGCATAGTAAAACATCAAAGCAATGGTTGTGAAAGCATAGCATCAAAGCACGCAAAGCATGTATGTCATCAGAGCTTTAGCATTGTTTCTCTTAAGCCATGAGGAGGACCAACTTGGCTAATCAGTTGAAAGATTAATTTGGAGTTGAATGACCCGAATGCCCAGATAAGAATTGGCAGGAATGCTCGTGCAGGGCGGCAAGAGTAATTAGAAGATTTGATAGTGAATTGCTCAAAATGGCAGAAATAATCAGACTTGAAAGAAATTGCCTAAAGATGATAATCAAGAGTGGCTAAAATAGCAGAACATGGAGATAGGGAAGAATCAAGAGATTGATATAAGTGAGAAGAAGACTCATCCCAAGTTCCCGGTCCTTGCAAAAAGTGTCCCTACAAAACAACACCATCAGAAAATATAATGCATCTTTTTTTTTATTTTTGAAATATGAAAATTTTTATGGGTTTTGAAAATATAATTTTTTTTGGATTTTTGGAGAAAATATTTGAATTTTTTTTGAAAAAAATATTTGACTTTTTTTTAGAATTTTGGTTTAGACATTGCTAATGCAGCATCAAAGGATGTTTAAACTGCTGGCTAGGGGTCCTCGTTCCTTCCCCTTTCGGTAAGAACTGCCCAAAGCCGGGCGTGCATTGAGGGTGGCGCCCTATAACCAACTACCCTTGGATAACGGTGCCCCTACAAAGGCCATACTTGAGAAACGCTCAGCCTTTGAAGGAGAAGAGACGAAAAAATGGGATAAGCTTGATATAAGTTAAGAAGATATCGGGTTTTGACTTCCATCCATAGCACAACCCCTATAGATTCGGTCTGTTGCGCCGGGGATTTGTGTCATATCATCGAACCTTAAATTCTCTTGTAGGCACGCAAACGAATGGGGTAATAACGTCCCGCGAGGAAACTGTACTATCCTCTTGCCATGCCAAAACTCTTTGGATTTTCATTTTTTTTGCTCATATATTTTTTTCTTCATTTGATTTTTCACTATTGTGTCCTTTGGACTTGAAAGATATCGCAATTGAACTTTGAAAATTTGAGAATAATGTCATAATAGACTACCCCTATTTGAGACTTCCTCTTATCGGGGTGTGCTTAGGTTGGTTGTTTTTGCCCAGAATATCTCTGCCCTCATATTTCAGCCGAGTAGAGAAGAGAAAAAGACCCCGTGCCCTCGAGCATGGCCCAAGTAGCAACGATGTTTTACCAAAGGAGACGACTAAGGACACCGTGGAGTGTGTGCGGTGCCCAGCTAAGGGTTGCCCTTAATGAGCGGGGAGAAAATGCCGAACTCCCAGCGCGGGATTTTTATAACCAAATGTTACATAGCAAGCCTAAAGACTCTTTTGACATTGATTTAAAATAAAAACCTAGGATAAAGGCCTAGACAACCACTCTTAATCATGTTAAGAAGCACTTTATTTTGAAAAATCGTGTGTGAGAAGATGAATGAGATAATGACATCATTAAGCACATGCTTATGCCAATAAATTACCTTGCGACCTTGTTGAAGAAGAAGCCGCCAGAGGCGATCATGGGATTTGTTTTCTTTTGGCAGATAAGGAAGGATAGCAAAGTTTTGAAAGTGACTTAACAAGAAGGAGTGGTGTCCAGACTAGACGCAGACAAATAAGGAGAAAAGGAAAAGAGGTGAGGGCTAGAACTCCCTTACTAAGGTGTAGAGATCCTGATCACATAAAAGGTCTACAGAATGAAAGGAAATTAAGGGGAGGGGTGAGGACTAAAGCCTCGGAAGCAATGGGAGAAAGGGTAGATACCCAGAACGGTGGATGCAGAAGAAGTCAGGTCGACCCAGGATTAGGAGGAATCAAAAGGAGGAATTGATAGATGGAAAGTGGCGAATCCGGAGGGTCCGGAGGCAAATGAGGAGAATCCTGATGGGAATAAGAGTCATCCGAAGGCTCCAGAGGGAAAAAATACCAAGGGACGCGATGTCCCGGGAAAAGGTATGGAAAAAGTTGATTAAAGATGAGGAGAAGGACAAAGGATGCGATGTCTCGGAAGAGTAGGAGAATGAATCAAAGAAAAGGAAAAAGGTTCGGAGGTTCCGGGGGAAGAAAATACCATGGGGCACGATGGCCCAGGAGGTCCGGAGGTTCCAGAGGGAGAAGATACCATTAGGTGCGATGCCCCGGGAGGTCCGGAGGTTCTGAAGGAATAAAGTGAGAAGGGACGCAATGCCCCGGGTGAAGAGATGGAGAGTTGGAAGAAGGAGGGTGAGGCGGATCCGAAGGTTCCGGAGGATGAAGATAGATAGGGGTGTGATGTCCAAGGAGATTAGAGGGAAGATAAGATGGAAAATCTAGAGGTTTTGGAGGAATGGGGTGAGAATGGACGCAATGCCCTAGAAGAAGGGATAAGGAGTGAGATAGGGAATCTGGAGGTTCTGGAGGAGGAAGGTGTAAAATGGCGCGATGCCCTGGAAGGAGAGAAAAATCTGGAGGATCCGGATATTGAGGTGTGGAGGGGCGCGATGTCCAAAGAGGGAAATCTAGAGGTTCCGGAGGAATAAAGTAGGAATGGGGGCGATGCCCCAGGAAAAGACAGGAATGTGGAGGTTCCGAAGGAGTGAAGTAGAAAAGGGCGCGATGCCCTGGAAGGTCTGGAGGTTCCAGAGGGATGTAGAGAAGGAGGGCGCGATGCCCAGTAAGCAGAGAAAAATCTGGAGGATCCGGATACAAGAGTTGGGAGTGGGTGTGATGCCCTGAGAGAAAACTGGAGGGGGCGCGATGGTCGGCAAGTGTAAAGGGACCCGGATATCCTGAAGGTGGAGGTGAATAAGAAGGAAGATGTGGAGGATCCGGAGGTTCCAGAAGGCATGGAAGATACGGGTTCGGAAACCCGGGAGAGAAGAAATGTATGTGAATGCAATGCAATGGATGTAGAAGATGCATGGAATGCATGAAATGCATGGGATGCAAAGAACACAAGTGGTGAGAGGATGAGAACTCCATCTTCACCCAACGAATGGCCCATGTGGATGGGATAGCATAGGAAGTGGATAGGGTAGCGAAAGGCCCCCTAGTAGAAGAATGCCTGCCCCTCCATGTCAATGAAAGTGTAGTGCCAAACGGCCTAATAGATAAGGTTAATGCCCATGACCAAGCTTCAACGACGAATGCTAACTCCCTTGGAGGGTGAAGAGCAATAATGTGAGAGAGTTTAAATGTGGGAATGGGAAGTTTCATCTTGCCCAAGGATTGTGGTGGATGAAGAGTGTTGAATGAAATGGGCATTCGCCCCTTGAATGACAGAATGGATTTGATATTGGAGTGTCGAAACAAGGGGTGCCTTGCCCGGGCTTTGAGTACGGACTCACATGGCATCAAAGCTTGACATCTTCTCTTAGTGAGCATTGGTGGGGACCGGGCCTTTTCAACCATGCCCGGTACAAGAACACGGATTGGCATTCGACAAATAAAGTCTTGCATCTTGAACAACATAGCCACGTCCAAATCCTTCTTGCCCAACTTTTGTGTATCGTCCTTGGCACAAATACTTGTAGAAGGGCACCCATTCCGAGTGGCAATGGAAGGTGAAACGGAGGCGGTAGGCTTAATAGATGGTGGAGATGTAATGGAAGGTGTTGGAGAAAGTGCGAGTAGAGGTTCGAACACGTCGAGCTTCTCCCCTTGCTCGGAAGCGGACGAGGTTGGCTCGAGTGTAAACAGAGGTTGGCCCTGCTCGGGATCTGCCACAGGTTTGGGTAAAGGGGTAGGCAAAGCCAGGTTTGAGGTTGTAGATATAGTGGAGGGCCGAGGTGGCGGCAATGGGAGGTTAATTAGAGAAGGTTTGGTTGTGGGCTCGGCAGGGGCCGATGGCATGGAGGTCGATAGAGGTGTAATGGAGGGTTTAGTGGGAGGTTCGGCGAGGGCCGGTGTTTCAGAGGTTGGTGGTGTAGGAGTTGGGGGTGTGATAATGGAGGGTTTGGTGCGTTGGAAACGTCGGATTTTAGGGGTGCGAGAGGTTTGAAGAGTAGGAGACGGGTCTTGTTGCGTCGGTGTGGGTGATTGAAGTATCGACCCATCATCGTAACACCAGTATGTCTCAAAAACGAGGGTTGGGTTGGGGACGGTGGCATCGTCTTGAGTAGGGAATTCTTCAGGTGGTGATAGAGGAAGAGGAAAAGAGAGGAAACTCGGAATGGGTGCTTGCAGAACTTCATCTCGTGCCATCTTCAACTTCTCACATGCCAGCTCAAACTCTTCATTGTCGGGCTCAAATGGATGCCGTGGTGGTGATGTATTAATGGGTGGTGAAATGTAATGGTGTTATGGAGGATTTTGCATACATGGATGTGAAAGCGGAGGTGGAGGGCCATATGAGTGAGCGGTGTGGTTATGTGGAGGGTGGACGGCATCCACTTGATCATTAAAGCTTGTGAAATCTTCTTGCTCACATATGTTGATGCCATCATTATCGTCTCTCTTATCCTTCCAATCTCTTTCCATCTTTGTGAGATTATTCAGAAAAGCATGAAGAGGATTGACTTGAGGAGGAGGAGGAGGCGGCCGCGGGCTTGTGGCCCTCTTTAATTGTTCCTCCAACGAAGTGATTTTAGCAACGAGAGCTTGTTGGAGGGGCATAACTTGAGGAATAGAGGGTTGGTATAGCGGCCTTGAAGGAGGGGCTGCATATAAAGGCCGTGGAGGGGGGTTGACGGGTTGACCCGAAGAAGGACCCGGTCGGGCCGGGTAAGGAATGGATGGGCCTTGAGGCCGTGAAAGAGGAGGAATAAAAGGAGGTGGGTGATGGATCACCCGAGGAGGAATATGGGTAGAAGGAGGCGGCGGGTGATGGGCCACCCGAGTGGGGGTGTGAATAGAAGAGGGAAGCAGGTGATGGGCCACCCGAATGGAATTGGAAGGAGGAGGAGAAGGAGAAGATGCACTGTCAACAGCAGCCTTAAAGGCTTGGATCTGTTGAGGGCTGAAATGCTCTATTGCATGCAAGATCCGGGCGACCTTCTCATCATGGGGAGGAGACGGCCCCGAGGGAGTAGCGGCTTGCGCTCGAGGCGAGGGACCACAAGGTTAGAAATTGTCCATAGGTCGGGCAAGACCATGTGAATGAGGACATGGACCCTTGAATGAATTATATTGAGAATTATATTGAAATTGAGGATTATAGGATGTGCTAGGTTGATCATCCTTGAAGGGGCGTGATCTCGCGCTGGTCCTGAGCTGGGAGGATGATCACCGGATAGTGAACTGCAGAGAAAGGGAAACAAATCAGGGGGCCCAGGGATGGTTCCCTGGGGAAAACCCTCCGATGCTTAAGTCAGTAGAGAAATGGTGGAAGGTATTGAGGGAGGTTGAAAGAGATGAGCGAGATTCCCCAACACCAAGATGGTGAAGTGGTTCCTGCTCAGGGAGTGTTAGGCATGTATCTGCCTTACCTGCTGCCGGAGGGAGTCCTTTGTAGCGACCCGGATCCGAGATACCAGGTATACCCGGTAGGACTACCGAATACACGTGATACCACTTGGAACCCGTGAGGCCTCCCAAGAGCGGGAAAGCTCCGAAGGGATAAAGGCATGTGTAGAGTACATTGAAGCCACAGAGATATAACAGAAGCAATTAAATTTCATTAGATCGGTTTGCTAAAGTAGCAGAAATAAAATTACTTTTTAATTAACAGTTTCAATTAAACAATTATACACCAGAGTCAAGTCCAAAGCTAAAGACAGCAAGTCTAGCACAGTACAGTCGACAGAAAAGAAAGACGTACCGAAAAGTCGGGGGAAGCCCGACGCATGTACCAGCTGGCCACAACGACACGCTACGAGCAAGCGCACCAGGAACCACACGGAAGCAGAACGAACTATGTCACCCCACCTAAAAAGCAGGGGTGAGCCACGTGTCACTGGCTCAGTAGGGGTCACGCGGATCCCCACTGAAAAACACGTAGTAACACAAAACAACAAAACAACAGGAGGAACAGCAGGTGTAGCAAAGCGAGAAAACTACACTACAAAGCTGTAAAGCTACTCTAGAAGCAGTAGAGAACAGATGGGGAGTAGTAGTAGGGAACAAGTACGAAAGGGGAAGAACCCGCGCCAGACAAGTGGCGGCCGAACTAACCTCGGCACCCCAAACTACTCCAAACAGTGACAGAAGGGCGACTCTGATCTAACAAAGTCAGAAGTTACCGATCTGCCAACTCGGCACCAGGCCTAAGATGAAGACCTGCAAGGACCGACAAAAGGTCTAGAAAAGACCCACACAGACGATCGACAGACTCGACGACACACCCACGACTAGAAAGTCGTCCACACCACGCTGACCTCGAGTAGGGCCACGAGAGGGCTAACTCAGGAAGGTCACGACGCATAAGAAATGCCGAGAGTCACGTGTCACATGACGGAAGCACCTCCTCACATGAAGAACAGCTAGCTGCGTCCACTGACGTCTTATGCTGCGCCACAAGCGTCTCGCCTACGGTACCGCTGAAACCACGGCAGAGTCGCAGACATGCGCTGAACCAAACAGGAACAACAACAACAACAAAATAAGTAACTAGTCAGGGTCACACCCGTTGGCGTAGGTCCTCAGTCCCTGACAACGTGTGCACACACTGGCTCTAGCCTAAGCCAAGTACTCCAGCTAGTTTTCTCCCTCGGTAGGACGCTACCGTTGGCTGGGAGCCCACGGAACTAGCTTACAAACCGTATCTCGGGAACACCCCTCCGCCATCCACAGTCGGGTAGGCAGCTCAAAGGCCTTAAGGTTACAAAAAATGGAGGCTCACAAGACACAGAGACTCTGAAACACGAGTGCTAGAGTACAGATAGTCTAATAAAGCCCTGTCACGCGTACTGCACAGCACCAAGCAGCCAACCAACTGCCCCACAGACTCAGGACTAGGCAACTAGACCTACGACGTAACGATCCTTGAGTTGGACGACTCAAAGGCAAGATAGTCACAAACGGCGGAACAAGCTGCCAATCGGTATAATCCAAAGCCACGGGAAGCAACGCTCTGCAGAAAATGACTCACGGAGACCTGAGGGAACATCGGAGACCCTCAGACACGCCTGGACACACAAACCAAGGTAAGACGATACCTCGAGGCATCCAGAACCAGTGTCTCGGACTGGACAGAATCACCAAGACACCCACACAAGGTCGCCTGTCAACCATTGGGTCACTCCGGGTTGACCGGAACCAAACAACGACGACTCAACAGTAGGAAAGAGAATCCTACCACAAGCAAGAAGACTCCTGGCCACCTCACAACGTAGTCTTAGCCCTCATAGGGTGTCAGGAGACATCCACGAGAAAGCGGGCAGACCACAAGGATAAGCCAAGGCAGTCTGATGGGGACATCATCGGTGATCTCATTTGTTCGAGGATCCTGATGCTCGCCAGCAGTGCTACATCTTGTTCGCCACTTTATTCTGAGTCATATGATGTATTTTTCATTTTCTTATTATGTAATTTTCTTTTTATTTGAGTCAAGTCCCTAGGTTAAGGTGTCATCTACCTAGGTTAATTGGCATTAGAGTGGTTAATGAGTCAGTTGGGCCCAATTAAGTGGGCTAGGCCCATGGGCACCCCCTTCTCCCTTAGTTTATTGTCACTAGTCTAAAACTCAGGGTCTTATGTTAAATTGTGAGATTCCTATAAATAGGACCCCAATCCCACCATTTGAAGCTAATGAATAAATGAATGAATGAATTATTGAGTGAAAATTATCCACAAGAATTGTGCCTCCTTCTCTCTCTAGCTCTCTCTCTATTTCTCTCTCTCTCTCTCTCTCTAAAGGGGGCGAACCCCATTCTCTCTCCTCCCCACCGCCAATTTCAAAATTCACTCTCACTCCTCCCTATTCACCTCTCATTAAGACCCCTCCCCCTTCCCCATACCTCCCATTTAATTCCCCTCCAACCCCTAGGTGGAATCCCCTTCTCCTAGGCACCTCTCCCTCCTCCCAAGCAACCTTTCCCCTTCCCCATACAACTTTTCATTTTCCCAAGGGAGAATCCCTTCTCCCAAGCACCCCTTCCCCTCCCCAAGGCAACCCTTCCCATTCCCTAGGCCCCCACTAACCCCTCCATTAACCCACCATTCAAACC
Source organism: Amorphophallus konjac (assembly GCA_022559845.1). Classification (NCBI taxonomy): domain Eukaryota; kingdom Viridiplantae; phylum Streptophyta; class Magnoliopsida; order Alismatales; family Araceae; genus Amorphophallus; species Amorphophallus konjac. The sequence continues at coordinate 244,175,159 of CM040123.1, forward strand.
AAAGGAGAGATCTCTCCTCCCTCTCTCCTTCCCAACCCAAATTCGCAGCTCCCCCTTCCTCCACCTGCTAGACCACCTCCCAGCCCCCTTTCTGCCCCTCCCACATCTTGAATCACCCCCTAACAGACCCCCACATAGTCAGGTGTCACCCCCACACCCATCCACCCCATTTCCCACCCCATCTACTCCGTCTCCCATCACCCTATCCATCTCAGTTCGCAGGCAGCAGTTGGAGCTTGACTTGCAGAGCCTGCCCCGAGGCCATTCGGCGTCGTCTGGAGGCGTACCATACATCGACTTAAAGGTCGTCAAGATAGCTTCGTAGCTGAGGGGGTCTCGCCGGCATCTGACATCTCTTCTGTCCGGAGGGTTCATTCTCGTCCGACTGCGCAACCGGGACCTGAACCAGGACCAGAGCTGCAGTGCAGAAACTTCCACGGTCTCACCCTTCCCTTCCAAGGCACGCCGCTTGGCCAGGCCGAAGATCCACCAGTCCTCTATCCAACACAGCAAGCGGGACCTCGTTCGGAGTCCGGGACTGCCCGTTCCGAATTTTCTCCCACAGGTGCACTGAACAGGCCACTCAGGACCTGTCCAGACCCCTCGTCACTCAACGGGCTCCCCCTCTCTGCCCCGACATCGTCTGGTGTCCCCCCTAGCTGCTGCTAGAAGAAGACTTGTCCACGGTCATACTCGTCTTGGTCCCGCTGCGTTTTGACATCGGGAGCGGGCGTGGTGAATACTTCTACCTGCTGCTACACCCTGGGACCAGTCCGAACCAGAGCGCTGGGATCCTATTCCAGAGCTCTCCCCAGCCAGTGACGACATCGGGACCACCTACAAAAATTCACAGGCATTCTTGGGTCTGTCAGCGACGTTTCAACACCAGTTTCGTCAAATTCTATGTTCGGTGGAGTGCGTGGTGTCATCTACATCGACCGTGTCCGGTTACTCCAGAACGGGTAGATCGTTCGGCGCTAGCTTAGTTAACCTCCCCTCCCCGCCTGGCCGGCCTAGCGCCCCTCCATGTTTGGAGGTAGTGTTTGGTTTAAGCCCATTCCCCCACCCCGAGATCCACCCTCCTACGTGGGGCGTAGTTTTGTACTAGCAGGTCTTCGGCTGAAGCGTCATCGGCGCGGCGTGCGGGTAGCCCACTCTTCCCCGCTCGCCCTCGTCTCCGACCGGAATCGGTGTCTTCACACCGATCAGGTGAGATTTGAGCCCCCATCCTCTGCTGGTTTCACTATTGCTTAGCTTAGTATTATCTCTAGTTGCGCCGTCGGCAATGAGAGAGTGCTCGTCCCAACATTCCGTCTAATCGAGTGCCACCGCGGGTGAGTTGTGAGAGTGTCATTACATCCCACGCCTTCAGCGTGCCGGCCGCCCTTGAAATTGGGCATCCCTGGCCCATTGGGGTCCATCCCTAGCTAGCCATATCCTTGGAACCTCTAGGTCAAACCTCGGACCCTCACCACCATCGCCGGTCCACCTACGGAACCGGGTGTGCGCGACACGGGTGAACCGCTTGTGAGAGATCGTTGTTCGGTCCGGTTGCTTGCAAATCTAGGTCCAAGGAGTGGTGTCACATCAATATGGTATCAGAGCAAGTTTTAGACTTGTCTCTACGAGTCTAGTCCTAGGGCATTTGGCATTTGAGTCTCCTTTGCATCATGATTTCCATCACTCCATTGCATGACCACCCTAGGGAGATGCCCCAAGTACCCATGGACCAATTTGACACTGTCATCACCAAGATTCATAACTATCTAGATACCCTCACCACCTGACTTGACCGGTTCGAAGCAAAAAGGAACCACGGCCCTAGAGCTTGGTCACCTCGGGATGAATTTGGATGGGAAGCCAAAGGACCCAAAGACTCATGGGAAGAGATGAAGATTGAGATTAGGAAGATCTTCACTCCCTGACCTTCCCACTCCTACCTTGAGAACCATAACCCGAGGAGCACTCCCACTCTCCCTTTCCCTCCCAGTCAACCCAAGACCTCCCTTAGGGCCCAAACTCCACCACCCCAAATGATTCTAATCCCGATCACCACCACCATTCAAACCAAATTGGCCACCACCCAACCCAAAATTATCCATCAAACCCACACCCCACAAGCTTCCACGGTCCCCACCACCACCCCTCCTTCATCCCCAAAAAGGGACACACCCCCCAAAACCAATCAACCCAATCCTCCTCAACCCACCCATCTTCCACTACCAACCCCAATCCTACCCCAACTTAGGTCTCCACTTCTTCCACTCCCAAACCCAACCCAAGTTCGAACACCCTCACCACCCCGAGTGCACCGTGCCCCAACCTTCATCACCCCATCCCCAAAAGACCTTCCCATTCCCTTGGAGAGTAAAACCCACACACCCCAAAGGGATAAGAATGTGATTGAGGTACATGAGGCCTCCCCCGATTGGGAAGAAGAATACGAGTCACAATGTCATGAGTTAGGCCAGGAAGTCCCATCCCATGTGTAAGAAGCATCATGGCTCACACACCCGACCACCTAGAGGAGGAGAACACCATGGTCACCATCCCAACTGTGGGGGAAACACATGTCCAAGTGGAAGAAGAAACCTCGCACAGTGGTCTTCACCCTACACCACCCTCCCTAGTTGGGGCCGAGCTCATCTTAGGAGAACCCCTTTTACGTTGGCTAAAGGAGAACCCAATTAGAGATATCATGGCCCATGTTTGCCCTCCTCTGGAACAACACCTTCCTATAGTACCCTTCTCCTATCACACCACCATCCAATCATCTTACCAAGTGGAGACATTAGGGGATCTCCTTAAGGGTCTATCTTGGCAGATGGAGTTAACTGGCATGCTGACCACTGTAGCCGACCGACCTAGGAGCCTTGACCTCCTACACCTATGTGTCGGGTCCATCTCCTCGATTTACACTGTGGGTTGCTACACTAGCGACCTTCTTCTATTCCTCCCTACACCCGATGAGCCCGATGCTATCCACAAACTAGAGTTACTTATCTCGGGTAGAACATCAAGCCCTCCATTCATGAACTTCGACCCAATTGTTCGAGTAGAGGAGGATGACTCACCACTACGTGAGGACCATGAGGGCCTAGAGTTCCTCTCCCCAGGTGACCCTTATCATGACCCCCTCGATCCCTTCCTATACCCACCCACCTTACTCACCACCAACCTATTCCTATCCCAACCAACCATGTTAGACCAAGCCCACCTCTCTCAAGACCCGGCCCACACCAAGAGTACCATGACTATGGGTGAAATACACCTAGGAAATAATGAAGTGCCCCACTCCATGACACATACCTTCTTTGACCCCTACGACCCTTTTGAGTGGAAGCTTGAAGGCCACCCCACCACCCCACACAAGGAAGTCACCTATGGGAAAGGAATTCCTGTGTCTTGTCACATCACACCACTTGGCATGAATAGAAAGTCGGGCCCTTTCATACATGACACTTACATGTCAAGTCGGATGCATGATTGGTCCAAAGGTCCTCCCACATTCATCATTGGTCTTAGGCATGTTACGAACATTCACGGATGTCAAGGACCCCCGACATTTGCTATACCCATGCGCAATAGATTCCCCTACAGATGCCCCGGCCCTCCAACCATTGTTATGAAGTCCATGCATGATAGGGCCACTTGTGGCTGCCCCGGTCCACCTAAGTTCATCAAGGTCCACATGGCATCAAAGCATGATAAGTCAATTTATGGTTGCCCTGGTCCACCTTTTCACACTACCCACTTTTACAACCACTCACCGCATCATAATGCATGGCATGAGCATACACGCAAGCAAATCACAACGAGCGGTGAGGTTCACAAAGAGCGAGAAAAGGCTCGCGAGCGCCACTTGGAATTCCAAGTAGGCAACCTATTGATGGTGGCATTAGAGTGGCTCTACCCTAGAGTCGCCTCCAACTTGAGGGCACGAGGACTTGGACCTTGCCAAGTTCAGAGTGACTTTGGCAACCCGGCTTACGGGTTGGACTTGCTAATGGGGTTTGGGATACACCCAACTTTTGGCGCGGCGGATCTGGCACCCTATATGGGCACCGCGGTGGAACCCAGTAAGCACCTTGAGCCTACCCCCACCTTTGTGAGTGATACCCTCGGAGAGCCTCCACATATCAGCCTGAGAGCCCGACGTGTGCACACGGAGGTAATACTGGGCAAGCAGGATACCATCGCCAGCAAGAGGGTGTGCCCAAGCCATCGTGAGAGGATGAAGGACCGTGCCCTGGTTGCGGATGTAGGGTTGAGTTTGGAGGTTGAGGTTCACCCAAAGCTGCTTTAGAGGACCACTTCCCAGGAGGACCCATACTCGACGGAGTCGAGTTCTCCGCACCCCGAGGGTATGATGGGGACATCACCGGCGATCTCATTTGTTCGAGGATCCTGATGCTCGCCAGCAGTGCTACATCTTGTTCGCCACTTTATTATGAGTCATATGATGTATTTTTCATTTTCTTATTATGTAATTTTCTTTTTATTTGAGTCAAGTCCCTAGGTTAAGGTGTCATCTACCTAGGTTAATTGGCATTAGAGTGGTTAATGAGTCAGTTGGGCCCAATTAAGTGGGCTAGGCCCATGGGCACCCCCTTCTCCCTTAGTTTATTGTCACTAGTCTAAAACTCAGGGTCTTATGTTAACTTGTGGGATTCCTATAAATAGAACCCCAATCCCACCATTTGAAACTAATGAATGAATGAATTATTGAGTGAAAATTATCCACAAGAATTGTGCCTCCTTCTCTCTCTAGCTCTCTCTCTATTTCTCTCTCTCTCTCTCTAAAGGGGGCGAACCCCATTCTCTCTCCTCCCCACCCCCAATTTCGAAATTCACACTCTCTCCTCCCTATTCACCTCTCATTAAGACCCCTCCCCCTTCCCCATACCTCCCATTTAATTCCCCTCCAACCCCTAGGTGGAATCCCCTTCTCCTAGGCACCTCTCCCTCCTCCCAAGCAACCTTTCCCCTTCCCCATACAACTTTTCATTTTCCCAAGGGAGAATCCCTTCTCCCAAGCACCCCTTCCCCTCCCCAAGGCAACCCTTCCCATTCCCTAGGCCCCCATTAACCCCTCCATTAACCCACCATTCAAACCAAAGGAGAGATCTCTCCTCCCTCTCTCCTTCCCAACCCAAATTCGCAGCTCCCCCTTCCTCCACCTGCTAGACCACCTCCCAGCCCCCTTTCTGCCCCTCCCACACCTTGAATTACCCCCTAACAGAGCCCCACATAGTCAGGTGTCACCCCCACACCCATCCAACCCATTTCCCACCTCATCTACTCCGTCTCCCATCACCCTATCCATCTCAGTTCACAGGCAGCAGTTGGAGCCCGACTTGTAGAGCCTGCCCCGAGGTCATTCGGCGTCGTCTAGAGGTGTACCATACATCTACGGAAAGGTCGTCAAGATAGCTTCGTATCCGAGGTGGTCTCACCAGCATCCGACGTCTATGCAGTCTGGAGGGTTCATTCTCGTCTGACTGCGCAATCGGGACCTGAACCAGGACCAGAGCTACAGTGCAGAAGCTTCCACGGTCTCACCCTTCCCTTCCAAGGCGCGCCGCTTCTCCGGGTCGAAGATCCACCAGTCCTCTGTCCAACACAGCAAGCGAGACCTTGTTCAGAGTCCGGGACTGCCCGTTCCAAATTTTCTTCCCCATGTGCACTGAACAGGCCACTCAGGACCTGTCCAGGCCCCTCGTCACTCAACGGGCTCCCCCTCTCTGCCCCGACATCGTCTGGTATCCCCCCTGGCTGTTGCTCTAAGAATACTTGTCCACGGTCATACTCGTCTTGGTCCTTTTGCGTTCGACATCGGGAGCGGGCGTGGTGACTACTTCCACCTGCTGCTGCACCCTGGGACCAGTCCGAACCAGAGCGCCGGGATCCTGTTCCAGAGCTCTCCCCAGCCGGTGACGACGTTGGGACCACCCACAAAAATTCACAGGAATTCTTGGGTCTGTCAGCGACGTTTCAGCGCCAGTTTCGTCGAATTCTGAGTTCGGTGGAGTGCGTGGCGTCATCTACATCGACTTCCTGTCCGGTTACTCCAGAACGGGCAGATCGTTCGGTGCTAGCTTAGTTAACCTCCCCTCCCCGCCTGGTCGGCTTAGCGCCCCTCCCTGTGTAGAGGTAGTGTTTGTTGTAAGCCCATTCCCCCACCCCGAGATCCACCCTCCTGCGTGGGGCGTAGTTTTGTACTAGCAGGTCTTCGGCTGAAGCGTCATCGGCGCGGCGTACGGGTAGCCCACGCTTCCCCGCTCGCCCTCGTCTCCGACCGGAATCGGTGTCTTCACACCGATCAGGTGAGCTTTGAGCCCCCATCCTCTGCTGGTTTCACTATTGCTTAGCTTAGTATTATCTCTAGTTACACTGTTGGCAGTGAGAGAGTGCTCGTCCCAACATTCCATCTAATCGAGTGCCACCGCGGGTGAGTTGTGAGAGTGTCATTACATCCCACGCCCTCGGCGTGCCGGCCGTCCTTGAAATTGGGCATCCCTGGCCCATTGGGGTCCACCCCTAGCTAGCCATATCCTTGGAACCTCGAGGTCAAACCTCGGACCCTCACCACCATCGCCGGTCCACCTACGGAACCGGGTGTGCGTGACACGGGTGAACCGCTTGTGAGAGATCGATGTTCGGTCCGGTTGCTTGCAAATCTAGGTTCAAGGAGTGGTGTCACATCACACTCAGAAACCAAAACCACGAAAATCGGAGCTCAAAGGCTGTAACACACCACCCCTAGACCATTACATGAACCTAACGGTCTAGCGCTGAGCCGTTACACACCCACTGTGGCGGTCTATCGCAGACGCGCAACAGAAACGTGACGGTCGCCGGGGGAGCCGTCACACACACCGCCCTAACCAACATCTAAAACACACAAGGGACGTAACGGCCTACACCAGGCACGTTACACCGCTCTGACGCGCCCGACCCGGGCCGTCAGGGCCAACAGACCTCAAACTCAAAATGACAACTCGAACCACGTAACGCACGAGACCAAGCGCGTTACACAGCCTAACGCACCAGGGCAGGCGCGTCAGGGCCAACTGGCTCAAGTCAAGAAAATAATGGCCAAAAGGCACGTAACGGTCCATCACGGACGCGTTACACAAGCCTAACGCATGAGGGCGTGGCCGTTAGAGCCAACGGCACAACCACCCAACTCGGCCAAAACAGCACGTAACGGCCTGGGGCAGGTGCGTTACAACGCTGTGACGCACGGGGACACCACAATTACACAAACCGCCTCAACGGTCAAACTCCAAGTCAAACGCAACGTAACGGCCTACACCAGGCGCGTTACAAGACTCTGACGCACTAGGGCAGGCGCATCAGAGGAATCGCCTTAACCAAAACGCTAAACGACAAAACAGGCGTGACGCATCAGCCCGGACGCATCAGAGACCTGTGACGCGCCTCCCCTGGGCCGTCACACTCCCAAGACCACGAAGAACTAAAAATGCCCAGACGCTGTGACGGTCTATCGTAGGGCCGTCAGGGACCTCTTGCGGTCACTAAAACGACCGCTACACCGGTCACGGCGGGAAAATAGTGGATTGGCCAAATCGAGCCGTTCGACGCCCCATTCACGCCGAAGCGTAGGGGAAACAAGACTAGACGATGAACAACAACACTAGGAGGCTAAAAAGCCCACATGCACGCGCTAAAACGCAAGATCTGGGTGATTTAAACAAATCGACCCTAAACGAGTCACCGAGGTTCCCGGACTCCTACCGGCCCCGAATGACAACCGATCGACACGAAACTAGCATGGATGGGATCCAGACATCCCAACGGTCAGTTCAACACTAACCACTCCACAAATGGTTGCCGTTTTCCGGCGAACCCTGAAAACCCCAAAAATTACGGTTTTTGCAAAACCGGCCCGATCTCCCCTGATCGAGCACCAAATCATGCACAGAAACAGAGGAAACGTGCAGAACAAGGTGGCGGTCCGTCTCCCTACCTCCACCGAAGAAACCGTGCCCCGAAGGGACTAAACCGTGCCGAAAACCACGCCGCGAGCTCAAACACTGGCTTTGAATCCACCGTTCGAGATCGCGCCAGAACCACTCCATCCTCGCCCTATCGCACACCCAGTCAGCTCCACAGCATCCCCAACACTCGCTCCTAGGTCCTCCGTCTGCAGCCGGAGCCGAGGAAGCTCGAGAGGAGAGAAAACGGGAGAGAGAGACGGCGGCGGTGAAATGAGAAGGGAGGAGAGAGGAAGGAAAAGAAAAAGGAAAAGAAATTAGGAATTTTCCTAATTTCCGAAAATTCTGATTTCTGGCCCTATCTCCGAAAAATACGCAAAAATAGTCGAAACGACCGGCTCGAAGAGTACATCATCGCTGCAGCATTCACGAGTCGAGGAACTGACAACCGAACTCACCGTAGGGTTCCATAACTTGTACGAGAGAAAAACCCACACGGCTCGTAAAGCTCAACTCGGAAGCCACAAAAGCGAACCAAAACTCACCGAAACAAATCCGAAAGATCCAATGAAGATCCAGCAAGACCTACCAAGATCTAGGGCATTACATCCTCCCCTCCTTTAAGAAATTTCGTTCTCAAAATTTAAGGACTAACAAAGGAGAAACAGGGAAGAATAACCCAACTGCACAACCACGGAAACCACACAAATCTCGAAAAATGCAGCTTAGAGGAACATCGTCAGACTATAATCACGAGCACATGCTCTGGATCGAGCACGGCACAAGTGGACACAAGTCCAACACCTCCGAAACAAGGGAATGTCACACACGTCTCGCAGGGAATGAGACATGACTGCCACAACTGCATCACGGCAAGCAGTAGCTTACACAAGGAGACACAGTCCTCACAGCTGATAGCTCGACCACATCATCGGCTCTAGTGCCAAAGGCAATAGGGAACACCTGGCACACAAGACACCAATGACAACACTGGACCACAGGCACAACCAAGTCAGTCCTCACTCAGATATTACATCTGATCGAGTCGCAAGCTAACCTAAGGAAAAAGAGTACAGCAAAGCTAACCGACAAGACCTGGTCCACAACAGAAGCACAAAATCATAGAGAAACAGCGCCAAAACACCAACAGCAACAGCAACACTTGCAGAATTCCGGCTCCGCACGGAACACAGAACCATGGAACACAACTGCAAGCAGGGTCACATCAAGGCATGGGAACAGCTGAGCACACGACCACAAGGGACGGGTCACGCATCAGACTGCTCACCAAGAAAAGACCCTCGACAACGAGAAACGACAACAATCTCGGGGAACGCACCTCAAGGACTACGAACACGCCTCGAGAGCACAACACCCAAGAGAAAAAAACACAGAGCAGAGGGTACTCAATCAGCAGGAATGCTGACAAACTCCCCAATACTCGCAAATGCCAATGCCAACAGCAGAAAATCACCAGCAACAGCACGGCAATAGACGACATCGAGGCACAGGAAGCCAAGATGAAGTCACATCGAGAAGAAGCAAATCTCTCGACCAATGAGTAGCTAACTCACAAGCTTCTACTGCGCACTCAACAACGCACACGGGCATCAGAACAACCTCGGTAGTCGCATCTCAGCACACACCAGGCGCCTTCGCAATCTATGAAGATCACAAATAACATGCCACAAGTACTGATCTCGCGAACAACCGATCACCAAGAGCCCAAGTGCAACAGGAGAAGAGTACCAGCTTCAGCACAAAGCACAAGGAAAAGCGTTAATCTCAGCTTACCCTCACGTCCTGAAAATGATAAATGAGCCTTCACAACACATCGGCCGCTGGACACGGCAAGACAAATACGGTACACAACAGCTCTTAACACCCTGATGGAGTCCAAAGCCAAGCAACCGTATAGCAAAGAGCAGATCAGGCTCGGAATAAACACGGTCCACACTTAAGAAGACATAGGACAAAGGCATCACTAAGATAGAAATTCCAAGGCAAACCTCGAAAAGATTTCACCAGAAGGGACGAGAAGCAACAAGCTCAACCACGAAAGCTCACCAGGAAAGGGAAAATCCTAGCTTGCCCGAGCAACTTCTCAAACACGGAATCTAATCGAGCACTTCAATAGAAGCGAAACACATCAGGAGCTGAACAGACTCAAGCCGGGACGACCAAGACAACGTGAGAACGTGTACGGTCATCAAACCAAGGCTAAAGGTCAACAGCAACCTGAACAACATATGGAGAAAACCTCACAACGTACTGCAGATTCAAGCCTTCCGACGAACACTGCCAAGTACAACATGACCAAGACAAACACAACGACGAAAAAGAAACACCTCGTCACAACTTGACGAGAGCAGGACCATCTCGTACAGTTCTAGAGCAGCACGCACAAGACAACATACGAAGAAAACAACGCGATAAATCATCGCAACACCAAAGCTAACTGAAGACTGTACTGGACTCTCACGACTCTGGATACTGTATATCTCGGATTCCCATGTACTTTACACAACAACGCTCTGATAGTTCAGAAAAGAACTCCGAACATCTCAGAACACTGCTCTGATACCATTCTGTAGCGACCCGGATCCCGGATAGCAAGTATACCCGGTAGGACTACCGAATACACGTGATACCACTTGGAACCCGCGAGGCCTCCCAAGAGCGGGAAAGCTCCGAAGGGATAAAGGCATGTGTAGAGTACATTGAAGCCACAGAGATATAACAGAAGCAATTAAATTTCATTAGATCGGTTTGCTAAAGTAGCGGAAATAAAATTACTTTTTAATTAACAGTTTCAATTAAATAATTATACATCAGAGTCAAGTCCAAAGCTAAAGACAGCAAGTCTAGCACAGTACAGTCGACAGAAAATAAAGACGTACCGAAAAGTTAGGGGAAGCCCGACGCAAGTACCAGCTGGCCACAATGACACGCTACGAGCAAGCACACCAGGAACCACACAGAAATAGAACGAACGATGTCACCCCACCTGAAAAGCAGGGGTGAGCCTCGTGTCACTGGCTCAGTAGGGGTCACGCGGATCCCCACTGAAAAACACGCAGTAACACGGAACAACAAAACAACAGGAGGAACAACAGGTGTAGCAAAGCAGGAAAACTACACTACAAAGCTGTAAAGCTACTCTAGAAGCAGTAGAGAACAGACGGGGAGTAGGAGTAGGGAACAAGTACAAAAGGGGAAGAACCCGCACCAGACAAGTGGCGGCCGAACAAACCTCGGCACCTCAAACTACTCCAAACAGTGACAGAAGGGCGACTCTGATCTAACAAAGTCAAAAGTTACCGATCTGCTAACTCGGCACCACGCCTAAGACGAAGACCTGCAAGGAGCGACAAAAGGTCTAGAAAAGACCCACACAGACAACCGACAGACTCGACGACACACCCACGACTAGAAAGTCGTTCACACCACGCTGACCTCGAGTAGGGCCACGAGAGGGCTAACTCAGGAAGGTCACGACGCACAAGAAACGCCGAGAGTCACGCGTCACGTGACGGAAGCACCTCATAACACGAAGAACAGCCAGCTGCATCCACTGACGACTTATGCTGCGCCACAAGCATCTCGCCTACGGTACCGCCGAAACCATGGCAGAGTCGCAGACACGCGCTGAACCAAACAGGAACAATAGCAACGACAGAACAAGTAACTAGTCAGGGTCATGCCCGTCGGCGTAAGTCCTCAGTCCCTGACAACATGTGCACACACTGGCTCTAGCCTAAGCCAGGTACTCCATCTAGTTTTCTCCCTCGGTAGGACGCCACCGTTGGCTGGGAGCCCACGGAACTAGCTTACAAACCGTATCTCGGGAACACCCCTCCACCATCCGCAGGCGGGTCAGCAACTCAAAGGCCTTAGGGTTACAAAAAATGGAGGCCCATAAGACACAGAGACTCTGAAACACGAGTGCTAGAGTACAGACAGTCTAATAAAGCCCTATCACGCGTACTGCACAGCACCAAGAAGCCAACCAACTGCCCCACAGACTCAGGACTAGGCAACTAGACCTACGACGTAATGATCCTTGAGTCAGACACCTCAAAGGCTAGATCATCGCAAACGGCGGAACAAGCTGCCAATCGGTCTAATCCTAAGCCACGGGAAGCAATGCTCCGCAGAAAATGACTCACGGAGACCTGAGGGAACACCGGAGACCCTCAGACACGCCTGGACACACAAACCAAGGTAAGACGATACCTCGAGGCATCCAGAACCAGTGTCTCAGACTGGACAGAACCGCCAAGACACCCACACAAGGTCGCCTGTCAACCACTGGGTCACCTCGGGTTGACCGGAACCAAACAACGATGACTCAACAGTAGGAAAGAGAATCCTACCACAAGCAAGAAGACTCCTGGCCACCCCACAATGTAGTCTTAGCCCTCATAGGGTGTCAGGACACATCCACGGGAAAGCGAGCAGACCATAAGGATAAGCCAAGGCAGTCATAAACCAAAACCACGGAAATCAGAGCTCAAAGGCTGTAACGCACCACCCCTAGACCGTTACACGAACCTGACGATCTAGCGCTGAGCCGTTACACACCCACTGTAGCGGTCTATCGCAGATGAGCTACAGAAACGTGACGGTCGCCGGGGGAGCCGTCACACACACCACCCTAACCAACATCTAAAACACACAAGGCACGTAACGGCCTACACGAGGCGCGTTACACCGCTCTGACGCGCCCGACCCGGGCCGTCAGGGCCAACAGACCTCAAACTCAAAATGACAACTCGAACCATGTAACGCACGAGACCAAACGCGTTACACAGCCTAACGCACCAGGGCAGGCGCGTCAGGGCCAACTGGCTCAAGTCAAGAAAACAATGGCCGAAAGGCATGTAACGGTCCATCACGGACGTGTTACACAAGCCTAACGCACGAGCGCGTGGCCGTTAGAGCCAACGGCACAACCACCCAACTCGGCCAAAACAGCACGTAATGGACTGGGGCAGGCGCGTTACAACGCTGTGACGCACGGGGACACCACCGTTACACAAACCGCCTCAACGGTCAAACTCCAAGTCAAACGCAACGTAACTGCCTACACCAGGCGTGTTACAAGACTCTGACGCACTAGGGCAGGCGCGTCAGAGGAACCGCCTTAACCAAAATGCTAAATGACAAAACAGGCATGACGCATCATCCCGGACGTGTCAGAGAGCTATGACGCGCCTCCCCTGGGCCATCACACTCCCAAGACCACGAAGAACTAAAAATGCCCAGACGCTGTGACGGTCTATCGTAGGGCCGTCAGGGACCTCTGGCGGTCACTGAAACGACCGCTACACCGGTCACGGCGGGAAAACAGTGGATTGGCCAAATCGAGCCGTTCCACACCCCTTTCACGCCGAAGCGCAGGGGAAACAAGACTAGACGATGAACAACAACACTAGGAGGCTAAAAAGCCCACATGCACGCGCTAAAACGTAAGATTCAGATGATTTAAACAAATCGACCCTAAACGAGTCACCGAGGTTCCCGAACTCCTACCGGCCCCAAATGACAACCGATCGACACGAAACTAGCATGGATGGGATCCAGACATCCCAACGGTCAGTTCAACACTAACCACTCCACAAATGGTTGCCATTTTCCGGCGAACCCTGAAGACCCCAAAAACTACGATTTTCACAAAACCGGCCCGATCTCCCCTGATCGAGCACCAAATCATGCACGGAAATAGAGGAAATGTGCATAACAAGGTGGCGGTCCGTCTCTCTACCTCCATCAAAGAAACCATGCCCCGGAGGGACTAAATCGTGCCGAAAATCACGCCGCGAGCTCAAACACCGGCTTTGAATCCACCGTTCGGGATCGCGCCAGAACCACTCCATCCTCGCCCTATCGCACACCCAGTCAGCTCCACAGCATCCCCAACACTCGCTCCTAGGTCCTCCGTCTACAGCCGGAGCCGAGGAAGCTCGAGAGGAGAGAAAACGGGAGAGAGAGACGGTGGCGGTGAAATGAGAAGGGAGGAGAGAGGAAGGAAAAGAAAAAGGAAAAGAAATTAGGAATTTTCCTAATTTTCGAAAAATCTAATTTCTGGCCCTATCTCCAAAAAAAACGCAAAAATAGTCGAAACGACCGGCTCGAAGAGTACATCATCGCTGCAGCATTCACGAGTCGAGAAACTGACAACCGAACTCACTGTAGGGTTCCGTAACTAATACGAGAGAAAAACACACACGGCTCGTAAAGCTCAACTCGGAAGCCACAAAAGCGAACCGAAACTCACCGAAACAAATCCGAAAGATCCAATGAAGATCCAGCAAGACCTACCAAGATCCAGGGCATTACACCTTGGTTTTTATAGCGAGCTCCCCCTAAGAGTCCCATAAGCAGAGGAGTTTTAGGCGGGAGTTACGTCCTCATCATGGGATCGTTACGTCCTCATCGTGGGCTCTTCATGACCTTGGGAGATCGTGGCACCCTTATCCTACGGAACTCCTGCTTATAAAGGACTGTCAACGGCTGCATGGATAAGCATTTGTTAGTTGATCCAAGCATGAGAAGTGCCAGCCCTGTCCGGGCGATGGGCATAGCTCGGATGCAGTTAGATCGAAGTGGGCGCGTAGCGCCTGCCCTTATCTCGGTGGGGAGATGGCTCGGGCGTGGGTCTTCCTCCATTCTGTCGTTCGGGCCTTCCGAGCCTAAGGGCCACCGAGGAAGGATGGGACCCCGAGTGATCTTTATTGGGCTTTTCTGCCGAAGTGGACCCTAGAGGGCTGTCACTCGGATGAGCTGAGCCTCGTTCGGTCTTGATGGGCCTAGTTTGGCTGCTCTTAATTGGGCTACAGAAATCCCCCTCTCCACTTGTCCCCCTCCTACTCCCGAGCTTTAGTAAGCTCGGTCGAGTAGCTGTTTGGGGTTTCGGACCAGCGTGGCTCAGGTGGGTGGAAATCTGGCGGTCTTTAGGAAGCCACGTGTCGTGGTCACCTGTGCCCGTGTTAATGATGATCCTGATGGATTTGAACTGAAGGGGCCCCCCTTTCCTCGGAGGTCGGAACGATGTGCCGCCTCTCGCTTGGGTTTATAGGCGTTGGGCGCTTGTTCTCATTCCATACTCCCTCCGTTTCTTAGGGTTTTGGCTCTCCTTCGTTCTCATTTTGGGGCTCTTCGATGCGTCGTGAGGACACGACGGCGGAGCAGAGGCTTGCGGCGGCATTCAAGGAGTTGGCGGCGATAACCGCGGAGGCCGTCCAGCAGCTTCCTCCTCCCCAAAAATCTTTAGGGTCTCGGGACCGTCTTCCCTCAGAGTCTTCTTCTGACTCCATGGCGGGCCAGCGCCTAGATGTTGAGGAGGGGGAGGACGAGCCGGTGGCGAGGGCGCCGGTCCCCAACTGCAGCGAACTGGGGGAGGCGGATGTGAGGAGGCTGGAGCACCAGTATCGCCTGCCCCACAAGTATAGTTTTGCCACTGCTACTCCTTATGAGATGAGCCTGGACTCTCGTACAGGCCACATCTGTACATTTCTTCTGTCGTGGAAGGGTGGATTCCGTCTTCCCTTTGAACCTTTCATCCTGCAGCTTCTTAAATTTTTTCGGTTGGCGCCCATTCAGTTGGTAGCCAACTCTTATCTCCTCCTTTCCGCCTTTCGTATTCGCTGCCATCAGTGCGGAGTCCCTCCTTCGATGGACCTCTTCCACTTTTTCTTTGAGTTGAAAACGCATCCTTCGGCGGGGAAGGGCTTCTATTTCATCCAAGCGAGGTGAAATAGGAGTTGTATTTCTTTGGCGGCAAAGGATTCTTCGCATATGGGGTGGAAGACCCAATTCTTCTGGGTGGGGATTTGCTTAGTGGAGGAAACCTGGAGGTGCCCGGTAATCCCCAATTTCCACCCTAACGTCCCTCCCAGACAGGACGAGTTCCCTCCTCATGTGGAGGAGTATGCTGCCATTTTGCTGAAGCACCGCCAGTCCACCTAAGAGCTGGTGACGCCGGAGAATATCGAGCAGTGTCTTCTTACGCGGCTGCATCCGTCGGGCTTAGGTGCCACAACTTAGATCCTACTTCGGATGTGGGGGTCATCTTTCTTTTCCTGAGCACGTCTTCTTCCTTGTGCAGACACCCGGCGGGAGCCTCTGAAGGAGGCGGCAGAGGTGATCGAGCTTGGAGATGACTCGACTGTCGACGAACCGACTGCTCCCGTGGGTCGCTCCCGAACCAAGGATAAGGGCAAGGGAGTGGCCCAGGGAGAATCCTCCGGACCGCGGGGACCCAAGCGCAAGGACCCTGTGGAGGGTATGATCTGGGCCGCTGCGAGGGCCAGAAAGCGGGCCAAGAAGGCCGGGGTCGTACCCACGGTCAAAGGCGACCCTACCGCGGCTCACCCCTCCGCCGGGCACAGTGGGGCCGACCCTACCGGGCGGGCTCTCCCACCAGCCGAGCCAGAGGGGGCCGAGGAGGTCGGGGCAGCCCCTGCGGGCATTGATGATGCGGGCTTGGTTCCTCCTTTGGCTGGGACCGAGGGGGCTCCTGCAACCGACAGCGGGGCCGACCCAGCTCTCCCCTCGGTCAGAGCCGAGGGGGCCGTGGCCGAAGTTGGGGGTGCTGTGACTGCGGCCGGGGCTGGCGCTTCGGGCGGTGGCGCAGGTGGTGAGCCGATCCAGGTTGAGGGGCCGCAAGCAAATCCGGCCGAGGCCCGAGGGGCGACCGAGGCTGGGGCTCGATCCGAGCCACACGGTGGGGCACCGGGTGATAGGGGGTTCTCCGTTCCGGCGGCCTTGGAGAGGCTCGGTATCTCGAGCCCCCTGCACCAGGTATGCCGCGGTATACCTGCGAAGGTGAGGGGGGGAGGTAGGCAGTACTCCCCATCTACAGCTCTCGCCGAGGTTATGGAGGGCGGCCTGGCCCTGGCCCAGATGGGGGCTGCTCTGGCGAAAGCGTATGCTCGGTCAGAATGGGAGCGAGTGAACCTAGCCTGGACCCTTGGTGGGTCGGACAGGAGGTTGGCTCGGCTCACCGAGGAGCGTGACGGGCTTCTGCGGGAGCTCTCCTCAGTCGAGGGGCTGATGCGGTCGAGCCAGGTGGAGACCCAGGCGCTAACCGAGTAGCTAGCCAAGGCTCGTGAATCGCTCGAGAGGAAGAACAAGCTTCTCGAGGAGGAGCGCCTTGTGCGTGCTGAGCTAGAGGGCCAGTGGGAGACCGAGCGGGCCGAGCTGGTAGACCGAGCAAAGGAAGCCGAGCGACTTCGGAGGGAGGCCGAGGCCGATCAGGCCGTGGCAGAGAAGCAGGTGGCGGCAGTCGAGGAGCGGACTGCTGAGGCCGAGGGGAGGTCAGCCGAGGAGGAGCGCAGGGAGGCCGAGCTCGTTGGTAGGGTGGGATCGGCCGGGGCGGAGGCTCTCGAGCAGTACAAGAGCTCAGAGGCCTACCGGGTCGACCTTAAGGAGGCTGCCCTTCTCTACTATGAGTTAGCGCTTCGTCGAGGCATCCGCAAAGGGTTCAAGCAGGGCTACGACCGGGTGGTATCTTATGCCGGGGAACAGGATTCTGGGATTGAATTCCCATCCGGACAGTGCTATGTCTCGGATCTGTCGTCCTCGGGCTCTTCTGTCTCAGCACCGGATGAAGAGGATCAGGAGGGGTCTTCGCCCGAGGGATCGCCAACTCCGGATGCCTCGGGAGGGCGCGCAACCGAGGCAGTTCCCATGCCGGTGGGGTCAGTGCCAAGGTCGGCCGTAGCTGAGCATTCCGGGGGCGGACTGTCCGAGCCTTCCATTTCCAAGCTTCAGGGTGGGCCGGAGGCCTGATGTACCCGCTTCGCTTCCTTTCTTTGTATACCTTTTTCTTTTTGGAAGGAGAAAACTTCCTTCTTTTGTGTTGAAATAAATAAGGCAGTGGTATTGTGATAAAGACTTATCTGTTCCATACCGTCGTTGCCGTATTCTGTTCAGCGTATTTACGGTTGTTCGAAAGAGCCGATATTTTCTGCGTGAATCTCGCACGATGGTTGGGTGGGCGTCTGACAGGGTGTCTTCCCGTTTTCCCACGCTTTAAATGCCTGGCCGCTTCGTGTGTCCCGTCGGGGCGGAAGATGAGAAGTTTGAGGAGACCGTTTATAGGGAGGAATCCTTCTGGCGTGTTTTCGAGGGGGAGATCATTTAAGGCAAGTAGCCTCCCTTTGCCTATAAAAAGGACTGAAGGGCGTCCCTTCCTCTCCACCGCTTAGGGTTTTCCCTGACAGTCTTTCCTCATTCCTTCTTCACGTTGCGTTGTGCCGTGGTATTCGGAGCATGGAGGAAGCTCCAGATGAGGAGGCTGCCGACGACGGGGGGCAGGGAGTTCCTACTGCTCCGGACTTGAAAAGGAGTCGACGGCCAGCGGACAGACTTGAAAAGGGGCCGACGCGCGGAGGCACGCCGTTTTCCCTTTATCAGTTCCGGCGACGCTTGCAGGGGGGCAAGATGGAGGATGGACGGGGGGATCAGACATCCCTGCTGCCCCTCCCTTCCTGCTCGCCTCACGGATGGGAGGAGGAAGCCAACTAAGCTCCATCCCTTCCGGGCCTTCCCCTACCTCCTCAACCAGCTCTGCTGGTTTCTTTTTCTTTCTGGCAGCCTTTTTTTCCCTCTTCTGCTCTGCTCCTCCTTTCTTTCACTCTTCGAAGGGTGCCTGCACTCTCTTTCTTCCAAAGAGTTGGCAGTTTGGCGGGGAAGATGCTTTCATATGCATTCCCTCTCCTCCTTCTCTTCCAAGTTCAACTTGGAAGGTAGCCTTCTCTTTCTTAATCCCTCTGTCACCTTTGTCTCGAGCTGCCCGAGCCAACGGGGTCAACTATCCTTTATCCGAGCCAGTTTCTACACTAGGCAGAGTCAGTGGCTGGACGCAGGAAGGTCATCCGAGTCGGCCGAGTGACGGGCTCATACGACGGCGCTAGATGGATCTTTTGCTTTTTTGACATGTAATCTATTGGCTTTGGCCTTCCTGATGTACAAACGTGTTGTTTGAATAAAAAGAAAGGAGCCTTTTATTTTATCTCATGTCGTTTGCACAATACTCAGTACTCAGAAGTAGAACTTGTGTAATGTAGTTGCGTTCCAGGTCCGAGGGATGGGTTCTCCTTCCATTGTAGACAGGTGGTATGCTCCTTTTCCAAGCGTCTCGACCACTCGGTAGGGGCCCTCCCAGTTAGGGGATAACTTGCCCGCCGCCTCAAGTGGTCGAGAGGCTTCAGCTTTCCTGAGGACGAAGTCTCCCGGATGGAAGTGTCTGTCTCGGACTTTGGCATTGTAGTATCGAGTGAGGCAGCGTTGGTACTCCGTTGCTCTGATGCTGGCAATCTCCCGGATTTCATCTGCTAAGTCAAGATTTTTGAGCAGTTTTTGGTCGTTTGCCTCGGACGAGAAGCGGATGACTCTGAGGGACGGGTTGCCGATCTCCAACGGGATCACGGCCTTGGTGCCATATACTAGTTGAAAAGGACTCTCACCGGTTGCCGTTCTGGGAGTCGTTCTGTGTGACCAAAGTACGTTCGGCAATTCCTCGAGCCAATTGCCCTTGGCTTTGCCGAGCCTAGCCTTGATGCCTTTCAAGATAGCCTTGTTGGCATTTTCGACCAGTCCGTTAGCCCGAGGGTGGGCGACTGAAGTGAAGTGATTGCGAATATTGAGGTCGGCGCATCTATCTCGGAAGTAACGAGAATCAAATTGCCGACCATTATCGCTCACTATCACTCGGGGGATGCCGTAGCGACAGATGATCGACTTCCAGATGAAATTCCAGACGACTGTCTCGGTGATCCCTGCAGTGGCTTCGGCCTCGATCCACTTAGTAAAGTAGTCGATGGCGACGATAATGAACTTCTTCTGGGCCTGGGCCATGGGGAATGGCCTGAGGATGTCGATTCCCCAGCGAGCGAAAGGATAAGGCTCGGCTAGGGTGATAAGCTCTGTTGCTGGCTGATGGACCAAGTGGTCGAATCGCTGGCAACGGTCACAACATTGTGTGTAGGTCGAGTAGTCACGCTGTAGGGTGGGCCACTAGTAACCTCACCGTAGCAAGATCCTGGCGAGTGACCTTCCCCCCAAATGCGCTCCGCATAGATCTTCGTGAACTTCTTCGATCGCTCGGTTGGCTTCGTCAGTACCGAGGCACTTCAGAAGAGGGCCAGAGAAGGATCTCTGGTAAAGTGCGCCATCCAGGGTGACGAATCGCTGAGCTTGGTATTTCAACCTTTGGGCTTCCCGAGGGTCGGGAGGCTCCTCGGAGTCTTGGAGCCACGATAGGTAGGGGGTATGCCAGTCGCCTAGGCAGGCTGGGCCAACAGCTAAGAGCTCCGAATCAATGCTCGGGCGCTCTAGCTCTTCGAGAAGGACCGATCTAGTACCCTCGGGGTCAAGAGAGGAGGCCAGCCGAGAGAGGGCGTCCGCTCGGGAGTTTTTCCCCCGAGCTATCCGGACTACCTCAAAACTCTTAAACTGTTGTGCCACAGTCTTGACCAGTTGGAGGTATTTGATCATCGGTGCCTCCTGAGCTTCATAATTGCCGTTGACCTAGCTAGCGACTAGTTGGGAGTCGGTGTGAATCCTGACTCGCTCAGCTCCTAACCACCGGGCCATGCGGGCTCCTGATATGAGGGCCTCGTACTCGAAAGCGTTGTTGGATGCTTGGAAGTTGAACTTCATGGCGTACTGTAGCTCTGCCCCTTCGGGGGACTTCAGGAGGATGCCGGCACCGCTCCCGGCTGAATTGGAAGATCCATCAATGAATAGTTCCCAGGTCGGCCCGGGTGCCGACGGAGATCTCTCTTCAGTTAGGATGGTGCTCTCGGCGATGAAGTCGGCGAGCGCCTCATCTTTGATAGCCGAGCGACGCCGATACGATTTATCGTAGGCCCCGAGCATGATGGCCCACTTGACGAGGCATCCCGAGGCTTCGGGGTGAGCGAGGATCTTCTTCAATGGTTCGCCGGTCAACACGGTGATGGAGTGCCCTTGGAAATAGGGTCGGAGGCGCTTGGCCGAGGTAACCAACACTAGCATGAGTTTCTCGGTTGCAGGGTACCTTCTCTCAGCCTCGTTGAGCACCTTGCTTGTGTAGTAGACCGGTCTCTCGATCCCCGAGTCATTTTTGACTAGGACCGAGCTAACTGTGGATGGAGTTGCCGAGAGATAGAGATACAAGGCTTCCCCCGGGATGGGCTAGGAATGCACTAGGGGCGAAGCCAGGAACTCCTTAAGCTCGGCGAATGCTCTTTGGCATTTCTCGTCCCACGCGAATGTAGCAGATGCCATTTTGGACCCCCTCAGCAGTTTGAAGAAGGGTAGGCATCGTTCAGCCGCATGGGATAGGAATCTGCTGAGCGCAGCAACGCGCTCAGTAAGGCGTTGAACGTATTTGATGCAGGTGGGCGGGCACATGTCCTAGATGTCCTGGACCTTGTCGGGGTTGGCCTCAATCCCATGCTGAGTGACCAAGAAGCCCAAGAATTTTCCAAACTTTACTCCGAAGGTGCACTTGGTGGGGTTGAGTCTCATGTTGTACTTTAGGAGGGTGTTGAAAGTTTCTGCTAGGTCGGTGAAGTGGTCCTCGGCCTTGGGGGTCTTCACGAGCATGCCATCAATATAGGCCTCGACGTTCTGACCGAGCTGTCCCTCGACCATATGGTTGACTAGCCTTTGGTACGTGGCTCTGGCATTCTTCAACCCGAAAGGCATCCGGGTGTAGCAGTGTACGCCGAAGTCGGTGATAAAGGCAGTCTTCTCGATGTCTTCGGGGTGCATTCTGATCTGGTGGTAACCTGAGTAGGCATCCAGGAAGCTGAGTATCTCATTACCCGAGATTGAATCAACCAGTTGGTTGAAGCTCGGTAAGGGATAGCAATCCTTTAGAATAGCCTTGTTCATGTCGGTGAAGTCCACGCACATCCGCCACTTTCCCGAAGCTTTCGGCACCAGGACGACATTAGCTAGCCACGTCGGGTACAGGACTGGCCCAAAAAGGCCAGTCTTCCGCCCCTTGGCGATATGCTCCTTGATAATCGTCTGCTTCTCTGGCGCATGCTTCCTTCTGCGTTGTTGCACGGGCTTCATGGTTGGGTCGAGGTTGAGCTTATGCACCACCGTCTCTTCCGGTATCCCGGGGAGTTGATCATCAGACCATGCAAAGACCCGGATGTACGCGGAAAGGAACTCTTTGTATTACTGTTGAACCTCAGATGTTAGGTCGGCTCCGATCTTTACTCCTAGGGTCGGGTCATCATTTAGGAAAACCGCTAGCAATTCGCCTCCAGGTTCGGCGGTTGCGGATTTTTCCTCAACTTCTCGGAGGCCCTTATTTTTCCCGTCCGGCCTTGTGGCTTCGACCGAGATATTGTAGCACCTTCGGGCCATTGCCTGGTTACCTCGGACTTCCCCCAATCCATTTTTGGTGGGGAACTTCATCTTTTGGTGATAGGTAGAAGGCACCACTTTCGTTCGGCAGAGGATTCCTCGGCCGAAGATTGCGTTGTATGCTATCATACCTTTGATCACTATGAAGTCCACCATGACCGTAACGGTCTTGGGTGGGGTGCCAAGAGTAACCGACAGGCTTAGGCCTCCCTCGGGATAGGTGGCCTGGCCATTGAACCCGCACAGGGGGGTCTGGATCGGGTGGAGTTTAGACGGATCCTCCCCCATCTTAAGGAAACATTCGTAGGATAATACATCAGGGGCACTTCCATTGTCAACCAGAATCCTGTCTACGCTACAACGGTTTATTGTGGCCGATATCACTAGGGCGTCGTCATTGTTGATTTGTTTTTTTTAATTAGATTCCATTCCTATCCCGCCCCCTTTAAATACATACATGCATAAACATGTGAATGAAGGACAAGGGGATGAAAGGATGGAAATACTAACCGTGATCGCCCCCAAGGATTAACAACGCCAAAGGATGAAGAAAGGAGTGCAACAGCGCCGTGTACCTTGGAACTTAAAGACTTGATCGCGCTTAAGAACGGGATGCGGGGAATGGTGTGGGATCGACCTCCTCTCCTTCCAGCCGGCTAGAGGAAGAGGGCCTCACGTGGTGTTCATGCTCTCCTGCAAAACAAAGCCAAAACAAGGATAAAAAACCCATTAGAACATGCATGTGTAGTATCAATCCCGCAGTGATAAAATAGCATGAATAAAAGGGGGAGAACGCACCGGGGGGAGGTTTTTAACCCCTGTGGAAGGGTGGAAAAGATAGGTGGGTGTGTTGTGCATGCATGAGATTTGAAATCATAGAATTTGATTGAGAGAATAGAGAGAAATCAATGATGCAAAACGGAGAAAAACGCATGTGTAACAGAAAGTGCAGAAAACTGTGATGATTTGTGATTTTGAGGAGACTAGAACTAAGAGTGTAGACCATGAAATCAAGCCCAGAAGGATAGAATAGAAAGCCAATACTTCCCTCTCCAAGATGGGGTCGAAGTTGTGAGTCGACGGTGCAGCATGGCTTCGCCCCACGTCCGGAAAGAGCCCCCCGTCGCGACTGCGAACTGGGCAGTTTTTATAGAGTTTGCAAGAAAGCCTCATCTTCTTATCACGACTCTCGGAGATAGAGTCCAAGATAAATCGAGTTCTCTGGATCAAACTCGAGATAATACTAAGGATAAGAGATAGGAACAAACGGGGATCAATTCAGAGGAGGATTCTAGAAGATATGTCTCTTGGAAGGTAGCCCCGGAGCCTTATCTGCAGAGTTTGAGTTGAACTAGGAAACATAAATCATGATCTTGCGACCCAGATCCCAAGAGATATTGCCAATGAAAATTTGATTCCTATGAACCAAATTCAAGATAATACCAAGGGCTAGAAGTAGGAAAAAACGGGGATCAATTTGGATAAGAATTCAAGAAGTTATGGACTCTTCAAGAGGGCCACGGCGCACAGAAACGGAGTAGAGTCCAGCACGAATTGGACTCTCTGGTGCATGTAACGGTCTATCGTAGGACCGTCAGAGTTATGTAACGGACTAGGGTAGGTCCGTCACACTATGGAGGTCAAACGGGACGTTTTCGGATGAGATTGGATGTAACGCACCTAAACAGGGCCGTCACTTGGTCTAACGGTCAAGGATAGGACCGCCACACTCTAGGGGTTGAACCGGGCTGTTTTGGGCAAGTTTTGGTGTGACGGTCTATCGTAGGACCGTCACACTGAAGTAACGGTCTTCACTGGGCCGTCACTTCAATGAAGTAACGCACCTGCAAACGACCTTCACTTGGATGAAGGCAGATTCTGGGCAGACTGCGCGCGACTTTAGAAATCGAAGCGTATCTCTCAAACGGTGGAGAATTAGAAAAAGTGGTAAACATAGAAGTTGTAGATAACTGAGAGAGGAACAACTTTCATGAAGAAAGAAATGTGAGAAAATGATTGGAAGATGGTGAAAATGGGGCTGGAAGAGAGAGGAAAATTCTGGAATGTAGGTGAACAGCACGGCATGCCAAAAAAATGCAAATAGCTCACAATCGGGGCAGAACCGGATAACGGTGTAGAAGAAGAAATTGTAGATCTTTGAAAGACGCACAACTTTGATGAAGACAACTTTTTGAAAAGAGGATTGGAAGAGGGTGAAAAAGAACCACTTTCAAGACTGCGCAGTGAGAGAGAGCCGATTACTTGAGGGGAGTCGGCCTAAATGGGCCGAAAGTTGATTTAGAAGTGGGAATTTGACAAGATAAGCTCTGGGGCTATAAGAAATCATGATCTCCAAGACTCAAAGGATATGAAATGGTAAAAATGGGCTTGAAATCCATCCGAGGAAGCTCCGAAATAATGGCTAATTCGGGACATCAAAAATGATGAATAAGAGAAATGACACAACTTGTGGGCTAAAACGGGTGTCAACAGATGCCCCTCCTTGATGTCCGCTTTGCAAGGGAACGAGCGAAAGCGACGTGGAGGCGAAATGGAAAGGAGGTGGAGTGAAAGCGACAGCGACGTGAAATGGAGATGAAGCGGAGATGAAGTGGAGGGAACTGATAAGCGGGCATCAAGGCCAAAAAAGACACCCGTTACAACCAACAAGCGACAGGAATTCTCCCGAAAACGCCAAACTAACCACCTGAAATGATTGACAAGGATGAGACATGTCTGGAGAACTAAACTAAAGGAGGAAAAGGAAACACGACCAGCCTCATCGGGGACACAATCCACGGATAATGAGTGGGTCGGAAGGAACACAGCATAAGAGCTGGAAAGGAGAGATAAGACTGAGATAAAATCCAGACAGGAATCACACTGGCCAATTAGACCAAGCGGCAAGATCAGAGAAATCGTTCAAATTCGGAGTGGAATGAAGAATCTCTTATCCAAGAGAACTGAGTGCAATCAACCATTGCTGAGGAGAAATCCTTGAATGGATCACGAGACATGAATGCTCAAAATGACATGATGCATGCTGGGCTAAAATAAAGAAATCATTAAAACGAATGCAAAGAAAGATGAAATAGAAAGTACTCAAGGATAATATTGCTAGACTGAGCCAGGACGGGGTCAAGAGTCTTCTTGCAACCACGGCGTGCGAGACAGAGTCTATCGTCCCCCACCCGACTCAACCGAGCGGCCTATCCAACGATTAACCGTATGCTCTTAGATCATCATCGTTTTTGTTAAAGGGGAACATCAGATCCCAGAACACACGGGCAACTATCCGGTCCTTGAGAGTCTATAATAACGTAGATACCATATAGTAATGCAACAATGAGCAAGGATAGAGAGCCATACCTGACTTACCTGCCAAGCGAAACGGCATTTTTTAGATTTTTGATTTCTTGATTTTTGTGGATTTTCATCATAAGACAACAACCACATTGACATGACATGATGTGAACATGAGCGAATATAAACAAGCATAACATGAACATAACATAATAAGAGAAATATGAACAAAACATGGCACAACATAACATAACAAAGATGGATGAAATATAACAACAAACAAATGGCAAACATGCATGCCACTAAAAGTACGGTGGGACAAGACAACACGCACATGGTGGGATAGCACATGCGGTGGTATAAGGACACGGTGGGACAAAGACACGTGGGATGACAATACCACGGAGGACAAAGACATGTGTGATGAATGGCACGGCGGGATAGAGACACGCGTGACGAATGAGACGGCGGGACAAAAGACACGACCAACACGAGAGGACATAGACCCATATGACAAGGACACATCGGGACAAAAGACATGGAGGACCATAGACATGATAAAGACAATAAACACTTTCTTCAATCAAAGCCCAAGATCAGAAGAAGCGGAACCGCCAGGTTCAAAATCGTGGGACAATGCCTCTCATGGAGACATGATTAAGCAAATAAGCGAAAGCTGAGAAGGCCATGAGCTTCAGAATATATCCAGAGATAGGATTGAAGAGATGAGAACATATCGAAGAATATGAGCATGAGATAGAGCGAATGATAGAGCAAGGAAAGCTTGAACCTGCAACCTGCAGCCTGCACACTTAGCAAATAGATTACGTTTCTGTCCTCAAGATAAAAATAAAAGAAACAAAAGAGAAGTATTTTTGGATTTTTGATTTTTTTTTTTGCCATATTCAAATTTTTGGGATTTTTGACATATTTGATTTTTTTGGAATTTTGACATATTTGATTTTTTCTATAATTTTGACACATTTATTTTTTTGGATTTTGAACCATATTTCATTTTTTTGGTATTTTGACATAGCAATCTGCAGCACCCAAAGACGGGCTCGAACTACTGGCCAGGGATCGCCGTCCCTCCCCTCTCATTAAAGACTTCCCTTGAGTAGGGCGTGCATGTGAGGGTGGCTTACCATAACCAACCGCCTCTAAAGAACGGTGCCCCTACTAAGGCCATACCCGGGATTCAACCCAGCCTAAGAGGGAGATAGAAGAAAATTGGAGACAAGCTTTATGCAGGATGGGAGACATCAGGATTTGAATTCCTTCCAGGGCACCACCCCTCAAAGAGTAGGTCTGTTGCGCTGGGGCTTTGTGTCTTTGATTTTGAGACCCATATTTATCAGGCATGCATGCGACCGGGCTCATGACGTCCCGCGGGGAACTGTACTGCCACTCTTGCCATGCCTTTGATTCATAATGTTGCATTGATTCATCATTGATTCATCCATATATGATTTTGACAGCCCTTATTGGCTAGATATTGCATGAAAGCTCACTTTCGACGGTCAAGACTGCCCCTATTTGAGACCTCTCTCGTATTAGGGAGTACCTAGGTCGGTCATCTCATCCATCAATCTCTTTCCCCTACACTTGGCCGAGCAGAGAAGAGAAAATGACCTTTGTGCATACCCAAAGTATGGCCAAAGCAGCAACGGTGTGCCTCAGAGAGATCGGCTATGGCTCACCGTGTAGTGTGTGAAAAAACCCATACTCAAAGGTCACCCTCAACGATCGGGGAGAGAAACTAGACTCCCAGCGCGGAGCTATCACCAGCCTAAGGATGCTGCAGAAGCAAACTCATTTGACTAAATGAACTAAGCAAAATTCTAAAAGCCACTTAACCATGTGAGGAACCAACATTTATCTTAACAATGTGCAGGAGTAAATAAGTGATAATAATAGCATGTTCTTTGCACAAAATAAAGATACCTTGCAAATCCACGGAATGAAACTAGCATTCTGAAGCAATTGTGATCATCGAGCTTCGCGCAGCACGAGCTTCATATTCCTTGCTTGACAGGACGAAAGGGAGAGGATAACAAAGGATTAAAGATTCCTTGACACGGAGGAGTGGCAGACATCAAACTGGACGAAGGAGGATAAAAAGGAAGAGAGACGAGGGCTAGAACTCCCTCGTTAAGGTGCCAAGACCCTGATAACAAGGAACCAAATATAGAAGAAACCATATTAGCTGAGATCAAGGCGGGCTAAAGCCTCGAAAACAGCACGAGAAAGGGCGAAGACCCCGAAAGGGTGAAGAAGAATGAGTAGAAAGATGATAAGAAGAATGTGAAAAAGGTAAGGGGGAAGAAGAGTGATCATCCGACGTGGTCGGAGAAAAGGAACTAGGACCACCCGACAGAGTCGGGGAAGGAGAATGAGAGTCACCCGACAAGGTCGGGGAATAAGAAGGAGAACCCGGAGATACCGGAGGAGAAGAACTGGGAGATGTCCTGAGATCGGGATGAAAAGACACAGGCCGAGGCCTAGAATCATGAGAGGAGGGAAAGTCCGGAGGTTCCGGATAGGAAAAGGAAGAGCGGGGATTCGCGGATATGAGATGGGAGGAGAGAATCATGGGGGAAGAACTAGGAGAGGGCAGATACACCACCCAGGGGTGGGAACCGAGCAGAAGAAATGATGAGTGAAATGAAGAAGAAGGAAGAGAAGTGGACCCCTGAGTGCACAACTGACGGCCTTTAAGCTTACGCCGTCGCCTCTTCTTAGCTGATACTTCTTGAACATGGACTCGCCTGGCGCGGACTAGGACCCTTGGGTACCTTGCCTTGCAATATCTTCTCAAATAGCGAGCCCATCTAGCAGATGGCCTTGCCCGACTGTGGACATGCAGTTTCATCGGGGCGGTTGCCCCTAGACTCCCAAAGCTAACAATAGTAGGACATTCTTGAACAACTAACTCCTCATAATACTGAATATCATAAAACCATGGAGTCTTGTTACTTGGCACAAGTAGCATGAGATTCGGCAACTCCACTCGGAACTCAGCCTTGAAGCACAACTCCCTTGGTAAAAGGTGAAGCTGAGGGAGAGTAATACACGGTGTTGACATGGCCGGTTTGCTAATAAACTGAGGAAGATTGCATAACAAGTGCAGAATATCCTCGGAAAGTGTAGAAGATACATCCAATTGCCCCTTGAACATAGAATCCATAATCTGCTTGGCGGCCGTCTGCGTTAGCAAAACACGGGTAGAGAACCCTTCTTGGCATGTCATCTGAACAGCAATAGAGCGAGGAGAAATAATAGCATCAATAGTGAACTCTCCGACGAGAAATGAGATTGCCACCGGCCTTGCTCGGGAAGAAACTGGCAGTGCCTGGGAACTCTTCTTATCAACTGTCATCTTTGAAAGTGTAGGCACATCATCCCCAAAATAACCAGGGACCAGGACACGAACCGGCATCCGACAGATAAAATCTTGAATCTTGAAATGCACGGTCGGCACTGAATCATCCTGACTTGGCTTATTATCTCCCTGGGGATTAGACCCGAGGGGCACCAAAGGAAGCGCACACCCGCTCCGTGGGGTGGAAGTGGTTGGAGAAGTAAAGGGAATATGTTTGGGTGGAACACGTGAAGGTTTGTAAGGCATGGAGGCTCCAACGGGAGTGGTGATGTAAAGTGAAGGCATAGGCGATGTGGCGATGATAGGCTCAGGTGGTGACAAAGGTGAAGGTGAAGGCGTGGCTGAGGGTAGAGGTAAAGGAGAAGGTTTGGCTTGCTCAGGCTCAGGCAAAGGTGATGGCGGAGATGGAGGCGAGGGTGGAGATGGAGGTGGTGATGGAAGCATTGGTAGTGGAGATGGAGATGATGGTGATGGCAATGGAGATGGCGAGGATAGTGATGAAGGCGATGGGGGTAGTGGACATGGAGGTGGAGAGGGTGAAGAGGGAGGTTGTGGTGTCCACCGTCGACGTGTCGACACAATGCGTCGAGCGGTGTTAAGGGTAGAAGTAGTGGTAGTGACGGTGGGAGAAGAAGGGGAGGCACTAGCCTGAGCAGAGGCTTGGGTTTGTGGAGGTTGCGGAGATTGGATAGGAGATGGCGGAGGTAATGGAGTAGGTGAGGTAGTAGGTGATGGAGCGAGTGCAGAACTAGACGAGGAATCACAAGGGTGCCCCTGGCCTTGAAGTAAGGGAGACGGCTGCCCCGGCGGCACTTCTTGCTGCTGCTGTTGGTTACGAAGATGTAAAATGACTTTGTGAATAGCGGCCCAGTCAATCCTTTTCTTAGCTTCCAGATCATAAACATAATCCCGGAACTCAGGACAATCCTCAACCAAATGCCCCTGTTGGCGGTGAAAATCACAGAACTGAAGCATATCCCCGACCACGGGTCGGTAAGGCACAACCGGAGGGAGCGACAATGCGTGACTGGCCATCAAAGCCCGAAATATATCTGTGAAACACTCTGGCAATGGAAGGCGAGGAGCCTGCTTCGGGCAAGGTGGATGCCGAGGGATATGTAATGGTGGAGAAGGTTGTGGAGTCGGAAGTGGGGGTTGCGTAGGCAGGAGTGCGTGGCTAGTGGTGGAGGGCTTTGGTGATGGCATGTGTGGAATAGGATGAGGGGGTATGTAGACGGCATCTACTTGCTCGGGATGTGGTGTTCCCTTGACCGGAAGTGGAGATGGAGACGGGTATGTGGATGCGGGAGGCTGACTCATGGAAGGTTGATACGCTGAGGCGTATAGGTATGTAGAGGCAGGAGGTTGGCTTGTGGAGGGATATGTGGCGGAAGGCTGACTCATGGCGGTCCGGCTCATGGGAGCGTAGGGTTGACATGTGGAGGGTGAAGGTTGAAATGTGGAGGTGGATGGTAGAGACTCGAGGTCAAGGGAATCTTGGATTTGTTGGCGAATGAAGCGGGCTCGGCTGTAAAGTTGCTGCCAGGAGGTGATGTCATTGAGGGCTAAGATGAACCGATACTCGGGTGTTGCATTTGATATCAGCATCTTGATTTGTTCTCCCTCCGGAATGTGTCCCGAGACTTGCGCAGCAAGGCGACGCCAACGATCGGCAAAGGTAGAAAACTCCTCTTCGGGCTTCATCATCTCTTGGGCCAAATCCGCGATAGAATACTTGGGCCCAACCTGGTCTTGATACTGCTGAATAAACTTTTCTTGAACGGCATGAAAACTCACAACTTGCTCTTGCGGAAGAGAGAAGAACCAATCCCGAGCTGGGCCTTCCAATGACAGACCAAACAGATAAGCCATCAAGTGTTGGTCATGTCGAAATTGGGCCGACTCATAAACGAACTCCTTCAAGTGCACATATGGGTCACCAACTCCACTATAACGGCGATATGCGGGAATTTGTGAAGATGGCGGAAGCCGAAGACCTTGAAATGCGAATGGGATACTCAAGGAGGATTTGGGATTGATCCGGCGTTGAAGCTCATCAAGCTGGCGTTGGGTTTGAGCAATCATCTCCTGGGTAGGGAGAGATCGAGAAGAATATGGGCCAACTTGAGCAAGAGGTTGTGAATTAGGACCAGGAGCATGGTATTGGGCCGGATAAGAGGATCCGGGCTGAGAAGAAGAAGGGCCCATTCCGGGAGTAGAAGGATATGTGGGCCTGGAAGAGGCATGAGCATATGGGTTGAATGGGCTGACAGCAACATGGGCAGAAGGATGAGGCCCATTAAGAGAATAATACCCATTAGCAATTGGGCCAGTAACATATGAAGGAGAAGGAGGAGGCCCATGAATAGAAGATGGCCCATTATGAGAAGAAGGCCCATGAAGATGAGATGCAATAAGACGTTGGGCCTGGGCCGGGTCCATTTGGTGAACAAGGCTTGAAAGATGGGCCATGAGATTAGCATGTTCCTTGGATGGATCAGAAGGGCCACGGGAAGATGGGCCCGTGTGGGAAGAGGATTCCACGCGGGAATAAGAAGAAGATTGGGAAAAAGAATGATACAAGGGGTTAGAATACTGCTCCATGAGGGCAAATAGAGACTTAATACATGGAGATCAAGGACAATATAAATGGGGAAGCAATGGCTTAATGGGCTCGAGGACAAGAGGGGACTGACCCACTAATGCAAAGATGAATGGACAACGGACCACGGGACAATGGACTAGACAATGGACACACAAAATGGGGTAACCTAAGTGGGCCTAATAATGATGAAAGACGTGGGTGCAACACAAAACACCACTAATGGGCTTGGACAAGCCCAAATAACACAATCAATGCAATGTAAGAGTTTTCACCCAAGTCAAACAAGTTGATATGATGGGAAATATTTTAGAGATTTCAATGGACCTTTTAATGATTTGAATTAATAATAATTCCCTCGAGATAGGAATCCTATGGGAATAAGATCCAAACTTTGGGTTGACTAAGGTTAACTCCCTCACACTTATGCAAATGCAAGCCTAAGGGGTGGAAAGGTACAACCGGCCCGGTGTCCGTGTGGGAATCCACGGCTCACGGGGACTTATGGAGGTCCTTGACGTGCTTTCCTGGTCGGCTCCAAGGAATATGGAGACGAGAGGTCCACGCACCAAGGTAGGAAATGCAACTATGATATGCAATGTATGGCCCTATGTGCACCGGAGTGCATGTAAATTCTAGCTTAAAACTAGAAAATCAAGACTAGATAAAACTATGCAAACATGATCCAACTAAAACAAATAGTATATGGATGGAAAGATAATACAAAGGTCTGCACAACGGCCCCAAGAATAGATCAATCTGACCCCGGGAGGTCAATCAAATCACTAAGCAAAGATGCCCCCGTGAACCTATGCGCAGACCACATGCAGATTTTATGGACAAAATGCTAAAATGATGACAATTTTTAACTAAGCAAATGAGACCCAAATGATGCAAATAAGCCATGGATGGAAAGACAATACAAAGGGCTATCCAATGGATCAAAAATTAGTGTAATCAGACATCGGGAAGGCAGTCAAATCACTCATTAAAGATGTACCTGTGAACCTGTCCCTGAGCCTGCCTGCAGAACTTATGCACAAAACTCAAAAAGTTGGACAATATTAGAATATGCAAATGTTAACCAAATGATGCAAATGATATATGGATGGAAAGACAATACAAAGGGCTATCCAACGGAACAAAAATCAGCTCAATCCGACTCCGAGATCAAAAGTTATGCCTCGATGAACACGGCCCTGTGAGCATGCACGCAAGACTGCCAGAAGCCGTGTAACGGTCTACCAAAGTACCGTTACCTGCATGTGACGGTCTACTGTAGGACCGTCACACTACCAGAGCCCTTAAAACACCAAAAATAGTTGGAGAATGGAAGAAATATCACCTAAACATGAACTTGCACCCACCCAACCTACAAAAGAGCATGAAAACAAGCGTGATGGGCATTGGTGTCCCACCGTGATCGCCAAAAAACTGTTGATTTGTTTTTTTATTTAGATTCCATTCCTATCCCGCCCCCTTTAAATACATACATGCATAAACATGTGAATGAAGGACAAGGGGATGAAAGGATGGAAATACTAACCGTGATCGCCCCCAAGGATTAACAACGCCAAAGGATGAAGAAAGGAGTGCAACAGCGCCGTGTACCTTGGAACTTAAAGACTTGATCGCGCTTAAGAACGGGATGCGGGGAATGGTGTGGGATCGACCTCCTCTCCTTCCAGCCGGCTAGAGGAAGAGGGCCTCACGTGGTGTTCATGCTCTCCTGCAAAACAAAGCCAAAACAAGGATAAAAAACCCATTAGAACATGCATGTGTAGTATCAATCCCGCAGTGATAAAATAGCATGAATAAAAGGGGGAGAACGCACCGGGGGGAGGTTTTTAACCCCTGTGGAAGGGTGGAAAAGATAGGTGGGTGTGTTGTGCATGCATGAGATTTGAAATCATAGAATTTGATTGAGAGAATAGAGAGAAATCAATGATGCAAAACGGAGAAAAACGCATGTGTAACAGAAAGTGCAGAAAACTGTGATGATTTGTGATTTTGAGGAGACTAGAACTAAGAGTGTAGACCATGAAATCAAGCCCAGAAGGATAGAATAGAAAGCCAATACTTCCCTCTCCAAGATGGGGTCGAAGTTGTGAGTCGACGGTGCAGCATGGCTTCGCCCCACGTCCGGAAAGAGCCCCCCGTCGCGACTGCGAACTGGGCAGTTTTTATAGAGTTTGCAAGAAAGCCTCATCTTCTTATCACGACTCTCGGAGATAGAGTCCAAGATAAATCGAGTTCTCTGGATCAAACTCGAGATAATACTAAGGATAAGAGATAGGAACAAACGGGGATCAATTCAGAGGAGGATTCTAGAAGATATGTCTCTTGGAAGGTAGCCCCGGAGCCTTATCTGCAGAGTTTGAGTTGAACTAGGAAACATAAATCATGATCTTGCGACCCAGATCCCAAGAGATATTGCCAATGAAAATTTGATTCCTATGAACCAAATTCAAGATAATACCAAGGGCTAGAAGTAGGAAAAAACGGGGATCAATTTGGATAAGAATTCAAGAAGTTATGGACTCTTCAAGAGGGCCACGGCGCACAGAAACGGAGTAGAGTCCAGCACGAATTGGACTCTCTGGTGCATGTAACGGTCTATCGTAGGACCGTCAGAGTTATGTAACGGACTAGGGTAGGTCCGTCACACTATGGAGGTCAAACGGGACGTTTTCGGATGAGATTGGATGTAACGCACCTAAACAGGGCCGTCACTTGGTCTAACGGTCAAGGATAGGACCGCCACACTCTAGGGGTTGAACCGGGCTGTTTTGGGCAAGTTTTGGTGTGACGGTCTATCGTAGGACCGTCACACTGAAGTAACGGTCTTCACTGGGCCGTCACTTCAATGAAGTAACGCACCTGCAAACGACCTTCACTTGGATGAAGGCAGATTCTGGGCAGACTGCGCGCGACTTTAGAAATCGAAGCGTATCTCTCAAACGGTGGAGAATTAGAAAAAGTGGTAAACATAGAAGTTGTAGATAACTGAGAGAGGAACAACTTTCATGAAGAAAGAAATGTGAGAAAATGATTGGAAGATGGTGAAAATGGGGCTGGAAGAGAGAGGAAAATTCTGGAATGTAGGTGAACAGCACGGCATGCCAAAAAAATGCAAATAGCTCACAATCGGGGCAGAACCGGATAACGGTGTAGAAGAAGAAATTGTAGATCTTTGAAAGACGCACAACTTTGATGAAGACAACTTTTTGAAAAGAGGATTGGAAGAGGGTGAAAAAGAACCACTTTCAAGACTGCGCAGTGAGAGAGAGCCGATTACTTGAGGGGAGTCGGCCTAAATGGGCCGAAAGTTGATTTAGAAGTGGGAATTTGACAAGATAAGCTCTGGGGCTATAAGAAATCATGATCTCCAAGACTCAAAGGATATGAAATGGTAAAAATGGGCTTGAAATCCATCCGAGGAAGCTCCGAAATAATGGCTAATTCGGGACATCAAAAATGATGAATAAGAGAAATGACACAACTTGTGGGCTAAAACGGGTGTCAACAGTCATGCGGGGTGCTCAGCCCCTCTAGATCTTGGTCGGAGAAGACTATGACCTGGGGCTCGCTCGGTGGGGCCCTGGGAGGCTCGATGGCTTGGCTCGCCCGCTCAGCATGACGCTTCCTTCCTCGGCCACTATCTCCTCTTGATGCAGCTCCTCCGGTGATGACGTTGATGTGGACCCCTCGGGGGGTGTTTTCGATCTTTTCTGGGGCGCCTCGGTCTTCCTGGTGCCCGGTCACGAACCGGGAGAGGTGTCCCTGACGAATGAGACGCTCGATCTCGTCTTGGAGCTGGTGGCAGTCCCCGGTATGATGCCCGTGGTCGCTGTGGAACATGCAATGCTTGCTGCGACTGCGGTTCTTCGACTTCATTGGCTCGGGTTGGCGGAGGAGGCCCGGGCCTTTGATGTCTTCATAAATCTTGTACACTGGTGCGGTTAAGGGAGTGTACCTCTCGTACTTCCGTGACGGTTCCTTGCGTTCCTCGTCTCGGTTCCGCCTTTTTCCTTAGCCCGAGCTTGGCTCGGGTGCCTGCTTCTTGTCCCCCTCCCGACCCGAGCCGGTTGCGTCTCGGCATGCACTGAGCACTTCTTCGCACTCGGCGTGGCGCAATGCCATAGTCACTAGCGCAGCAAGGGTCGAGGGAGGGTGGAGGACAAGCTCGCGGCGGAGGTTCTCATCGCGGGTGCCCCCGGTCAGAGCAGTTATGGCCGAGGCGACGTCCAGGCGGGGGATCCTCAGTGCTTCCGATTTGAATCGGAGGATTTAGGCCCGAAGTTTCTCCCCTTGCGCATGTTTGAGGGCCAAAAGCCCCGCTACTGACCTAGGGGGGCCGCTACCGGCGAAACTCTCCTTGAATACTCGCCCGAACTGCTTGAAGTCTCGGATGGATCCGGGGGCGAGGGCCCGGAACCATGCTTGGGCGCCTTGGACTAGGGTGGTCGCAAAGGCTCGACACTTGATGGCGTCGGATGCTCCGTGAAGGGTCATCAGAGCATCGAAGCTGTCAAAGTGGTCGGCCGGGTCGCCCTGGCCGTCGCAGGGCTTGAAGGTCGGGATAGGGGTTCGGTGAGATACCTCTACCTTCAAGATATGGTCGGAGAATGGGGATCTCTCCTCATCCTCTGGTGGAGAGGTCTTCTGCAGGGCTCGCAGGGCACGCTCCTGCTCTGCGAAACGTCTCTCGAATTCTCGCAGTCGGAGGGATAGCTCCGGCTGCCGCTGCGCCGTAGGGCTGAGGGGGCGTGAAGGCAGGCTGTCTTGGCGCTCCCTGGGGACTTCGGTCTCCGAGAGGGGACGGCGTGCCTCATGCCTGCCCCGCTTCGGCGTGGAGGAAGCCTCTTGCTCCGGAGGGGGGGCTTGCGAGGGTCCTCCTACTTTGTTGCGGATGAGCTGCTATCCTCGGAGGGTGAAGCGGCCTCCGGTGGTGTGCTGGGACATGTTCTCACGGGGAGGGCTCTCCGGAGGGGCGCGTGACCTTCCATCCCTGGCCGCCTGGGTCCTCATGAGTTCCACAAGGACGTCCAGTTTCACGTTGAGGGCTTGGAAGGCGTCGGTGCCGCCGTTGAGCGGCAGCCCTACTGTCGTGGGAGGAGGGGGCGGCAGCCCGGCCGCAGGCGGAGGGGGCGGTCCGTCGGCGGGAGTGCTGGCACCGGAGGGGGGGTTTTGGGAGGCTTGTGAGGGTCCTTCCCCCGCCACCACCGTGGCCTTTCCCCTGTCACCGGCGGACCTCCTCCCTGTACTTCTTCTCACCATACTGGCTCTTTGGTCGTTTCCCACAGACGACGCCAGATGAAGGGGCGTGATCTCGCTCTGGTCCTGAGCTGGGAGGATGATCACCGGATAGTGAACTACAGAGAAAGGGAAACGAATCAGGGGGCCCAGGGATGGTTCCCTGGGGAAAACCCTCCGATGCTTAAGTCAGTAGAGTAATGGTGGAAGGTATTGAGGGAGGTTGAAAGAGATGCGCGAGATTCCCCAACACCAAGATGGTGAAGTGGTTCCTACTCAGGGAGTGTTAGGCATGTTTCTGCCTTACCTTCTGCCGGAGGGAGTCCTTGGTTTATATAGCGAGCTCTCCCGAAGAGTCCCGTAAGCTGAGGAGTTTTAGGCGGGAGTTACGTCCTCATCATGGGATCGTTACGTCCTCATCGTGGGCTCTTCATGACCTTGGGAGATCGTGGCACCCTTATCCTGTGGAACTCCTGCTCATAAAGGACTATCAACTGCTGCATGGATAAGCATTTGTTAGTTGATCCGAGCATGAGAAGTGCCAGCCCTGTCCGGGTGATGGGCATAGCTCGGATGCAGTCAGATCGGAGTGGGCGCGTAGCACCTTCCCTCATCTCGGTGGGGAGATGGCTCGGGCGTGGGTCTTCCTCCGTTCTGGCGTTCGGGCCTTCCGAGCCTAAGGGCCGCCGAGGAAGGATGGGACTCCGAGTGATCTTTATTGGACTTTTCTGCCAAAGTGGGCCCTAGAGGGCTGTCACTCGGATGAGCTGAGCCTCGTTCGATCCTGATGGGCCTAGTTTGGCTACTCTTAATTGGGCTACAGAAATCCCCCTCTCCAATCCTCAGTATTATAGATTGAATGATTAGACATGTTGGTTTGATTATCAAAGCGAAATATTATGCAAATCAACACTATTCAATCAAAACAATTTGCAAAGATCAAATAAGTTTGAATGTGTACGCTTGATTTTATTTCTTCCTTGATGTAAATTAAAGATTTTAATAAAGCTTGATATGATCCACTCAAGGTAATGAACCTAATTTCAATATAGTTTGTTTCAATGCCAACTAGGTTGATTCTCACCACATTTTGGGCCAACTAAACCCGGGGACTTCAAAAGGTACAACCTGCCCGGCATCCGTGAGGGAATCCACAGGTGCGGGGACTTATGTAGGCCTTGGTATAAGAATTCCTTGTCCAATGAGACATAGTGCTCAATTGGAGGGTCCTTCGTTCACCAAGAGAAGGGTAAGGCTCCTAGAAGTGTGGGGAGAGGAGGTCTCCCAAACCGAGATGCTCTTGTAATGCAGGCTAATGCAAAAGATAAATAAAATCACACAGAATGATGCAAATGCAAATGATGGATGGGAACAGAACAAATAGGAAGGAGAATGATTGT
The DNA here is from genome assembly GCA_022559845.1 of Amorphophallus konjac. Taxonomy (NCBI): domain Eukaryota; kingdom Viridiplantae; phylum Streptophyta; class Magnoliopsida; order Alismatales; family Araceae; genus Amorphophallus; species Amorphophallus konjac. Next base: position 244,213,439 of record CM040123.1, read on the forward strand.
AATCAACAATATATGAATGCTTTAATATAAATGGTAAAATGCAAATTAATGTGCAAGGATAGGGAACAACAGAAGATAGGACGTGATATGTAGTAGAGCCAAAATTGTAACCGGAAATCCAATGGGGATGAACATGATATGTAACAAATGCAATAGAGAATACACGTGCAATGCAACAGGAAATGACATGCGGCAGACAATAGATAGAACTGAGGAGCGGAATGATGCAAGGAATTAGTGCTTGTAACTGTGGGTGCCCATTCCAGAATGGGTGTCCATAGTAATGGACTCCATTTCTTTTTTATTTTGAAATTGGGTAGAGCTTTTTTTTTTAAAATAAACAATGCAACATAGCCAATGGAACAAAGAGGATATAACACTCACGAACTCTCACGGCAATCAAGGAACATGGCATGCTCATAAGAATGGGCGTCTGAGTCAGTGGGCGCCCATTTAGAATGAGCGTCCACCAATCTGGATGCAAAAACATTTTTTTTTAAATTGATCAGAAATTTGGAAGGTCTGGGAATGGGCGTCTGCTTTAGTCGGCGCCATTCAAGAATGAGCATCCACCAATCTGGACGCAATTTGTTTTATTTTTTTTAGGGAAGAACAGAAGTGAAATTTCAATAAAATTTTTCAAATCAATGAATAACGTCGGGGTATGTGCCCGTGATGCACAAAATGATAAAAATAAGATGGTAGAGTGCTACGTGGAGCACTAATAGGAGATGCACAATGGGTGCAAAAGGGAGACGGCACACGTGGGTGCCTAATGGAGAAGGGTAATCAAAAGAAAAACACAAGGTGTCCCACCGTGATCGCCAATTTTGTAGATCTATTTAAAATCCACTCTTAAAAAGAAAGACTATGTAGATAAAAGATAAATGGATAAAAAAGGGGGGGAGTATACGTAGGATGCTAGTGGAATGTGTGATCGCCAGAGACCGCGGGCCTCAAATGATATTAACAATAAATAAAAGGAGGGATCGCGGTAATATCTTTGAAGCGTGGGAGATGTGAGAGTTTACCTTCTCTTCCTATCAGCCGGCCGATGGAGAGAGTCTTCCTAGATTATCCTTGCAAAATAGATAAACAACACCAACAAAAGATATTGATTAACAAACCAAACTGTGCAGTATCAATCCCAAGTGAATAAATATAACGTGAAAGTATGTGGATGAACACACATGTTGGGTGTTGGCCCTTAAACCCCAATACAAAGGGAGGGATAAAATATGATGAATGAATATAATAAGGGAGGGGGAGGCTCAACGTGGTTGACAGGAATAGAATAACGAGTGAATGTATGATGCATGCATGCGTGAGCTAATGCAATAAAATAAATAAAAGAAACAGAGAAGGAGTAGCAGAGCCTCTGGTTATTCCTCCTTTGGCTTTTGATGGGCGTTCAGGAGAAGCCTCCAAGAGGATGGAGCAATGGACGCAGGGAGGACTCCTTCTTAAACCTGGAATCAGGCAACACCTCCCCTTCGAATGAAAATCGCCCCCCTTTTGGCCAGAGACCGCATGGCTTATTTATAGGGAGAAGAATCAAAGTTTAATCCAAAATAATTAGGATAATTATCTTTGGCATGAGATAAACATGGAAAGAGTTCTCCAAGATCTAGAAAGCCACAGGGAACCCTTCCCTAGTTGAGAAGGGCTCCAAAACAAGAAATAGCGTCAGACCCAATGGTCGCCCATTAAATGGCCACCACCTTGGACGTGCATTAGAAGTTAAAACTTGGAAACCCGAAAATAAAAAAGAATCTACGTCTGAGTGCCCATGCGCCTATTATAAATAAATTTGAATTTTTGGCGGGCGCAGAAGCTCAAAAATAGCAAGGAAAATCACGTCTGGAGACCCGGACGTTCATTGTGAATGAGCGACTGCCAAAACAGATGCACATAATCAAGAAGAATGGGCGTCAAGGTTACCGGATGTTCATTTAAAGAATTGGCGTCACTCCTGCGTGACACCAATTGAAAATATGCAAAAATCACCTTGAAAATCATTTAAAAATGTAAAAACACAAATTCGCGTCTTCCACGGTGGATGCCAATTATAAATTGGCGTCCAGGGGGGTGGACGTTAATTCTCCATGACGAATAGGGGCGGCGACCGCGATCAGAAAAAATATTTTTTTTATTTTTTTATTTTTTATATAAAACAAATGGCGTCCATATGGTTGGTCGCCCATTAAATGGGCGACCAGGTGGTCCGTCGCTAATTCATTAAAAGCTTCAAAAAATAGAGAAAAAACTCAGAAAAAACTAGAAAAATCTAAAAAAATTAAAAAAATTAAAAAAAAAGTAAAAATAAAAAAATGGGGAAAACCACTCAACTAAGCCGATTTGAGGGTCAAATTGGGGCATTATAAGGTAATATAAGATGTACTCAAGATGGTGTCAAATTTAGCGTGTCTACACCAAGGGGAGGAGGCAATGGGAGAGGTTGGGGGCGACCCCCTAGGAGTGGAGGAGTGATGGCTGGTCTTGGGGAAGAGGGAGGGGTGCTTTGGGAGTGTGAAAGGGTGCTTGGGAATAGGAAGGGGTGCTTGGGGGAGTGGAAAGGTGTCCAGGGGAAGGGGATTCCACCTAGGGGCTAGGGGGAATTGAATGGGGGTATGGGGAAGGGAGAGGAGTTAATGAGGAGGGGAGGGAGGAGAGAAAAGGGGGAACTTCGAATTTGGGGTGGGGGGAAGAGAGAGAGGGGTGCGCCCCCTTTAGAGAGAGAGAGAGATGAGTGGAAATAATTCCAAGGGGATTTTCTTCTATTCCAAATGCAAAAGTTCTACAATTGAAGTGGGATGGGGCCTATTTATAGGCATCCATCTTTTCCATGACCAAATTACCCCTAATAAACACACAAATGACCAAGCATAATCCCAAGTGGGGGCACCATGGGCCTCGCCCACTAATTGGGCCCATTTAGCTACTCTAATGACCCAATAACTGACTAAATGACTCAATAAAGGAAAAAATTACATAAGGAGACTCAAATAAAATAAAAATTACATGCTATGACTAAAAATTAAGTGATAGAAATGATGATGCGCGGATGGAGAGCAACCGGAGTCTCAAAAAAATATTGAGCGACTAGGGATGTCCCCATCATACACCCGGGGGTAGGGAGAACTCGACCCCGTCATGATGTGACACACTAAGGAGGTATGCAGCAAAGAGACAAAGATCCTTGGACCTATTCCGCAAACACAATCACAAAGTAATAAAGTACTAGATTGGGGCCGAGTCGCCGTCGCACACACACGAGCCCGGGTGACTTGATGATGCTAAGTGGAGGTGATGGATCAAGACCCTAGCTGGTAGAGTGCCAGCAGGGCTAGGGTTGCCATCCCGAAGGTACGAGGCCCACGCTTAAGGGGCTGGCCGGGTGCCAATTGGGGCACTAGGTCCCTCTCTCTCACAGCCCACGGTGACCGCTCGTAAGTGGAACACACGGGGTCGGGCGCTCTCTCTCTTGCTCAACGGAGCAATTCCGCGGATATTAGGTGAACAAATACGGATAATGGAGCAAAGTTCAGAGCTTACCCTGGTTGGTTTGAAGAAACCAACCCTGTTCGGAGACGAGGGCGAGCGGGGAAGTGTGGGTTCCCCGCACACTGCGCTGATGAAGCTTGATCCTTGTTTAATAGTTACAAGCACTACACCTCACACAGGAGGGTGGACTTGGGGTGGGGATATCTGTATTACAAATCAAACACTACCTCCGCACAGGGAGGGGCGTTAAGCCGGCCAGGCGGGGGGGGAGAGTTGCTCGGATTGAGCCGACGGAGCACCCGGCCGAATCTGCCCGGGTCTGGAACAGCAAGACAGGGGGTCGGTGTAGCCACCGCTGGGTGCTCCCCCGGACTCAGAACTTGATGAGACTTGAGCCAAAACGTCGCTGACGTACCCAGGCACGACTGTGAATTTTTGTGGGCGGGTCCGAAGTCATCACCGGCAGGGGCAGGCTCTGGAACAGGGTCCATGCGATCAGGCTCGGACTACTCCCAGGATGCAACAGCATACGGATGAAGTCACCACGATCACTCCCGAAGTCCAAACGAGGTGGGACCAACACGAGAATGACCGTGGGCGAGTCTTCTTCGAGCAGCAAGAAAGAACGGCACCGGAGGAGGTCGGGGCCGAGAGCAGCAGTCCGAGAAGTGGAAGGGTGTCGGAGCAGATCCTGACTGACCTGAACAGCGTCCCGGTGGTAGAAAATTTGGTACAATTAGCTCCGACCTCTGAATGAGGCCCCGCTGGCTGCGTTGGACAGAGAACAGGTGGATCTTTGCCCCGGTCAAGTGGCGCGCCAAGGGGAGCACTGGTGTGGTCGCAGGAGCTTCTGCAAGTTGCTTCTGGTTGCAGGCCGGACTGGTTCTGCGCAGTTGGCGAAGGACGGCTCTCCTGTGCAGCTCCGACCTCGGATTGAGGCGAACCCAGCTCGCCTGCGAAGACGACCGGAAGATCTTTCCGTCGATGTTCACACCCCCAGGAGCTCCGGGGTGGAGTCTGAGGCGGTGCTGCAACAGACTGTCGATCTGCAGGTCTTCAGCTGCACACAGATTGGAAGAGAGAAATGGTGGAGGGGGGTTTCTTTGGTGGAGGGGTAAGGGATATGGGTGCTTTGATGGTGGGGAGGGGTTTGGAAGGTGGGAAGGGGTGGTGAGGGTGGAGGCCAGGGGCGGAGCTAGCAAGGAGAGGGGTGGGTGCGCAAATGGCCAAGGGGGAGGTGGTGGGGAGATGGGGGCGCAAGTGACTTGGGGGAATGGGGAGGGCTCCTCTTGATTTGGGTGGTGGGTTAATGGGAGGGTTTAATGGAGGTCTAGGGAATAGGAAGGGGTTTCTTTGGGGATGGGAAGGGGTGCCTAGGAGAAGGGAGTCTCCCTTGGGAAGGTGAAAGGGTGTATGGGGAATGGAAAAGGTTGCTTGGGATGTGGAGGTACTAAAGGGGAGTAATGGCTCTTAGGAAGGTGAAAGGGTGGGGGGCTGAGGTGGCGGGTGATGTGGCAAGGGGGGGGAGGTGAAGGGGCAGGTTCGCCCAAGGGAGAGAGAGAGAGAAGGAGAGAGAGAGGGGTTCGCCCCCTTTACAGAGAGAGATATTTATATATATAGAGAGAGAGCTAGAGAGAGAGAGAAGACAATGCTTGTGGATAAATTTACTCAATACTTCATTAGCCATCTCAAGTGGGGTTGGGGTCCTATTTATAGGGATCCCAACATTTAAAAAAAGTCCCTGAAATAAGTGCTAATAGCAAATAAGTAAAAGTGGTGGGGAAGGGAGGGGGGCGCCCCTGGGCCAGGCCCACCTAAATGGGCCCATACGACACTCTAGCCCAACATGATGACACAAACTTAGGTAAATAACATAATAACCTTGGGACTTGACTCAAAACAAAGGCAAATTACATCAAAATGACTCAAGTAAAAAGAGGAAAATACACCAAGATGATCCAAATAGCAAGCCCAAGTGTCGAAGTGGACCCGTCCAGTCGTGGAGCTGCATCCTACCCGTCTCCGGGAGGGAGAGAGGTGTCGAGCCAGAGGGAATCTCGGGTGATGTCCCCATCACGTCGAGTATAGGTCCACCGGGGTAGGAGAACACCGCATCAGGTCCAGGCGTAGCATGTCTTCCTGGCTCAACTCCACGTCCGTAGCCGGGGGACGGCTGTTCATCCTCTCGAGATGGCGTGGGCACACCCTCTTCCTTGCGATGGTACCTTGCTTGTCCAGTATCGCCTCCATGTGCTCACGTCGGGCCCTCAGGCTGATATATGGAGGCTCACCGATGGTGTCAATCGTAAGGGTAGGTATAGGCTCGAGATGGTCACTAGGATCCACCGTGGGGCCCTCATAGGGTGCCAGGTCTGCCACGTGGAAAGTAGGGTGTATCCCAAAATCCTTCGGTAAGTCCAGCCCATAAGCATGGTGGCCAATGCAGTTCGGAACTCGAGAAGGTCCAAGTCCTCGTGCCCTCAATTTGGAGATAGCCCTAGGGTAGAGCCACTCCGTCATCATCATCACCGGGTCGCCTACTTGGGATTCCAAGTGGCACTCGCGAGCTTTTTCCCGCTTCTTGTGAACCTCACCACTCGTTGCTAGTTGCTTGCTTGAATACTCATGCCATGCATTATGATGTGGTGTAGGTGTTAAAATGATAGAGGGCAAGGGTGGACCGGGACAACCGAATGTGGACCTATCATGTGTTGGGTTGTCATTGATTTTGACCAGTTTGGGCGGGTCAGGGCATCCATAGGTGATTCTATCATGCATGAGTTTGACCAATATCAGGGAACCAGGACATCCGTAAGTGTACCTGTCATGCACAAGACTAATTGGGTTGGTGACGATGGATGGGGGAGGGCTAGCACATCTAAATGTGGACCAGTCATGCATCTGTCCTAATGTGTGTGCGACACAAATGGGATGACCTAACCTACTAACCATGCCGGATGATGCGAGATGCCATGACACATGCATTCCTATCCCAGAGATGACTTCCATGTGTGGGGGTATGGGATGGCCTTTGAGCTTCCACGCGTAGGGGTCAAAAGGGTCTAGGAAGGTGGACATCTTGGGGTGGGGCACTCTCTCGTACCCTAGGTGTGTGTTGCCCATGAATTCCCTTATGTGGTCCGGGTCTAGGAAGGGGTGGACTTGAACCAACCATGTGAGAGGGGGTAGGAAATAGTGGGTGGTGCAAAACATGGGTGGGTCACTTGGGTACTCGGGCTCCCATGAGAAGGGGTCGAAGGGATCATGGAAAGGGCCAATGTCTAGGATGGGTTGATCGGCCACTATACTTGGGATCACAATGGGAGGGGAGTGGACTGGGATGGGTTCTTCTTCTTCCATGGGGAGAAAGAGGAGGATCTCACTAGTGCAATGGCCTCTTGTGCAAACGGCAGTGACGGAGCCAACGGTGGGGCAAGTGAAACTAATAGTGCTAGGCCTTGATGGCTCCCTGGCTAGCATACCGGTCAAGTTGACTTGCCAATTTAGGCATTCAACAAAGTCTCCCAAATTCTTCACAAAATAGAAGGTTTGATAGGTGACGTGGGAGGCCGGATGGGTACAATTTGGGATCGGTGTTTTAGGAATGAGTGGTATGGTGGTGAGCTAGGAAGGGTGGGGTCTCGCTTGAGCCAAAGAAGTATGGACCCATCTATGATTATCGTGCCATGAGTGAGGGTTTGTAGCCCTTGAAGATCTAGGCTATATGGCGTGGGGGAGGTTTGAGGCTCTTCCTTCCTATCGGTGTGGGATTGGGTTCCCTCGATGGTGGGAAGAGGGTCCAGATTCGCATCCATCCCCACGTGGTAGGGTGCGTGGGCCTTCCTAAGCTCGACCTTCATATTCCCCCAAGTGTCAATCGGGTCTTGCCCGCGGATCTTCCTAACATACTCATCAATTACCGTACGATTTTTGGCTCCCTTGGTGAGTTGCATCTTGGCAAGCCTCACTTTGCTCTCTTCGGGCATGGGATTCCATTCAAAATGTTGATCCATGGAAGCTTCCCATGGAAGCTTCCCATTCTAAGTAGGTGCTCGGGTTATAACACCCGTCAAAGCTATAGAGTTCAACGTCCCTTGGTGTGGAGCCATTTTCATGGTTTCGGGCAAGCAGGTTGGATATGGCCTTAACCTCCCTAAGAGCGATTTTACAGTCCTCCTTGAGGGCTTTCACTTGGCCTATGAGACCATTAACCCTAGTGGCATAGCTCTCTTGGGGGTTGGGACCCATGGATAGGGCTGAGAATGACAGATAGGATAGGTATGAGGTAGCCATGCAAAAGAGGAGGTGATGATGCACGGGGTGATGGATGCAAATGCCCTAGGACTAGACTTGTGAGAACAAGCCTATGACTTGCTATGATACCACTTGATGTGGCACAAGCAAGGATGCCACGGGGGTGACACAATGACTCTAAGACCTAGACTCACAAGCAAGCAATGAACGAGTACCGGGCTCACATAAGCGGCTCACTCGCGTACCGCACACTTTTGCCCGTAGGCAAACCGGCGATGATGGAGAGGGTCCGAGGTGGGACCTCATCGCTCCGAGGGTTTGGCTTGACTCGGGCTGAGCCCCTAAAGGACTGGGATACCCAACTCTGTGGGTGGCCGGCACGCCGAGGGTGTGGGTTGTGGGGTAACTCTCGCCTCACTAGGCGATGGTCGCTCAACTTGATGGAATCTCAGGATCGGACACTCGCCTCACCCTCCAACGGCACTAGCAGCGATACTAAACTAAGCAAAGTAGAACCAACAAAAGATAGGGCCAGATGCTCACCTGATCGGTGTAAAGACACCGATCTCGGCCGATGATGAGGCTAGCGGGGAAGCGTGGGTTCGCCCCGCACGCTGCGTCAGTGTAGCTCTGACCTAAAAATTAAGAGTTACAACACTACACCTCGCATAGGAGGGTGATCATGAGGTGGGGGAATTACTTTTACAATCAAACACAACCTCCACGTAGGGAGGGGTTTTCAGTCGGCCAGGCGAGGGGACGGGGGATTTGATGAAAGCTGACTGTCGGGCTGGTCCTGTAGGGATAACAGGCTGAAGGCGGGGTCGCCACGGACGCCTCCGTGTACTGGAACGGGCGAGGCCGATGCTGAATTGTCCGGGGATGGGGTGGCAGCCTGCAGCAGGAGTGTGGTCTGTCCAGAAGTTGGGTTGAGCTGCTGTGAATCCGATGGCCCAATCCACTCTGGTGCTGCCCCGCCTGGATCTGCCTGACAAGGTGTTGGTGTCGGGGCTCCCACGAACTGTTCTAGCCACTTCTAGCAATGGAATCGGTACAAGAATGACCGGGGCTGGCCTTGGAACTCGCTGATGGATTTGAGGGTCGATTGGAGCCCGACTATGGCTGGGACATCCCTGGGATCAGAACCGGACAAGCACAGCTCTGCCTGGCCCACAGTAGCAGCTGCTTGAAGAAAATGTCGCCATGATCTCTCTTGGACTCTGATGATGGCAAGGCTGGTGTCGACAAGTTCGTGGGGTAGTCCCCTTCGTACAGGAACCAACGGGACTCCCAGAAGAGGTCAGAGCAGAGCGCAGGAAGCAGAAAATTAAAAGGGGCCCAACCTGGTACTGGTGGAGTCGATCTGTGCAAGTCAGGGAAAACTGCTGGAATGCGGTGCTCCGGTGCTCAAACAGCTTCCTTGATGGGAATAAACACCGGACACTAACTTTTATTTTTGTATTTGTGTCCTTTAGTTTGCTTTTATATCCTTGGGAAAACACATGTGCAATTGTAAGGCTTTATAAGCCACTTTGTCATTCCTTAGGATTCTTTGGGTTTTTGTGCAAAAGTCCAGTAGGACCATCAACGGGCCCCCATACCCTTTCCCATTGGTCCACCTAAGCCCTAGGGGTCCATGTGGGGCTAGTCAATGGTCCAAGGTGGGCTTCTAGATGGTTTGACAATCAAAGTGGACAAATGGACTAAAAAGTCCAAGATGCCTTCCTTCCTTTCAAAGGAGTGCCCCCTCCATATGTAATTTATTTATTTTGGTTTTTTGACCACATGGGGGAAGAAAATGGCCTCTCTCCCATGAAATTCTCAGCCCCCCACCCCTTGCCATTCTCTATATAAGCCTATGTATAGTGTCATTAGAGATATTAATGACGAATTAAGCATTTTTACCAAGAGCAAGCCCAAGGGCACCCCTTGTGTCTCTCCTCCCCTCTTGCAGATGGATTTCTGCCATTCTAGGGTGTGAATCCCTCCTCTTGGTGTGACTCCAAGAACTCCACATCCGCTGGATGCGCCTTCCGGCCACCGCCTTCCATTCGTGCCGCCAACACGCCGCCACTGCCGCTACATCGGAGTTCTGTCTCCATCAGGATAGAACCTCACCTCCGGATTTTTATCCTTTCTTCTTGTTGTTTGATCGAGCCCTAATTTTGAGGGTTCGTTCTGTCCATCTCCCTTAATCTCCAGTTCATATTTCGTGTCATTTGGACGTCATTTGATATTTTCCCCATATTTTTGTTTGTCCTTTCAGTAATCTGCCATTCTGCAGATCTACGGGGTAGAGTCACCTTGTCGCATTTTCCCCACCCCCTTACAAATTTTCAGAAAATCCCAAACAATTACTCAGTGTTCCACACATATATCCCCTTCCACCATATTTTTTGTAAAGTCTATAAAATTCATTTGACCCTCGGTCAAAGGTTAGTTTCAGGTAGATCCCTTACTGCCCTATGTGTCTGTTAGTCCGAGTCAGAAACAAAAACAGTGTTACAGTCATATTCATTTTCAATCCGTTCGATGGATGGAGCTGTAAAAATTATATGTTGTATATCAATGAGTGCTCTTTCCAACAGTACCAGCCACGCCTCGATCGGCCTCTGGATCTGAGCGTCGTAATTCGTGTCGCTGAGGCCTACAGATCTGTTCCTTGTGCATGTTCGAAATTGCAGCCCAGAAGATATTCAGAAAGAAATATCAAAAATCAACTTCAGAAGCCGCCCCTTCAGGGAGTCGTTCAGGGACGCCCTGCCATCGTCCCAGCCAAGCGGCGCCTCCGGAAGATCTCAGGAAGGCGACGTTCCTTTGGAAACCGCTGCTTGCTATCCAGTGAGTCCGCAACCGAGTTGGCGCAGCACCGAGTTGGAATAGTGCCGAGTCGGACCAGCAGGCCGAGTTCATGTCGTACGCACCTCCAGATTGCTGCCCGTCAACCCAGGGTCGGTCCTCCCGGGCCCCACTTGTAGCCCTTTACCTCCCTACGTGGAGTGGGCAATAAAAGTTACTATTGTAATTAACTTTTACCGTTGTTACTGGGAGTTACCGTACTTGGCCGGGAACGTCTTCCCCACGCCCGGAGCGTGGAGGTACACTCGCTACCCTCCTCGTAGACATTGCTTTACTCGTATATTTTTGTATATGCCACTGCATGAGTGATAAATTATCTAGCTTGTTATCATTTTATCACCACTGCGAGAGCGAGAGTGAGTGACCGTCCCGTGACTCGACTCGAGTTAACGCGGAAAGGCCGATACCCGAGACTCACTGCCGATTTCTCAACCGCGCACGGTCCCACGTCTTCCCTCGCATAGGGACGATCGTGAGCTAGAGTCCCAGGTCACGTGTCCGTCATCAGTTTGGTATCAGAGCGCCAGTTGAGTCTAGGATAGTATTTGGTCAAAAATAAAAAAAAAGTCGTTTAAGTCGAGTCTAAGTCTAAGTCGGTCTAAGTGTCGCATTTGCATACCATTAATCGGTATATCAATAGGTGTTGTCCGAACGTTAGGCTACGCCTATCGGGAAGGCCGCACACTTACACGAGTGATCTTCGGATCGATTAACTCCGCCACGTACCGAGCCTTAGTTTAAGTCTAGGGTCCTTAGTGTGCATTAGTTAGTGCATTCTAACTTTCTATTTGCATCACATTCTAAGTCGTGTCTAGGTGCTTGCATTAGTTGGCATAACATTTTGCTTATAAAATAAAAAAAATGGCCTTGCATATCCCTTCCTAGGGATCCATTCCCATCTTTTTGGCACCTATGGCCAACCCATGCCGACCCGTCCAAGGTGATTGGTCTGTGTCCGAGTACATTCGGGACTATGATAAGTACCAGGTGGAATATGGAGTTGGAGAGGAGAGAACGTCGATTGCCTTTCAATTCCGGAGAGGTTTGCTGCTTCACTTCCAAAATGAATGTCTTATCCGCGACGCATTCTCTCTGGCGCAGTCCTATAAGGTCGCTCTAGAGGTCGAACCATTTGAGTCTTGGTTTTCTCGATTCTCGGGGAACCCCTTCTCTAGAGCTCCATTGCCATCTACTTCCGATCTTTATTCGGAACCATCTCATTTGGAGCCACCAAAGCCTGAGCCACCTGTGTTTCTAAGAGGTACACTTTTCATCATCGAGCCACTACTTAGTTGGCTCAAGGATGGCTTGGTCCCACCTCCTTATCCATCAATGGACCCCACCCTACCATTAGTGCCGGTCAACTCATTCCATACCACATTCCGGTCTAGTCACCATGTTGACACCTTGGATGACCTTATTGTGGGATTAGATTCGCAATGGAAGTTGACGCACTCATTGGCCCGAGACTTCGACCAACCCACTAGTCTTAGCTTCACCCATCCGGCCTTAGGGTCCATTACCTCTGTGTGCACCGTGGGTTGTGTCACCACGGAGATTCTCTTATTCCTCCCTATGTCGGCCGAGCCCGACTTCATACCCTTTTACCCGAGGGAGGAATCTTATTTCCTACATATGATCACCGTCCCATCTACTACAATGTATGAAGGTGACCATACACACCTTCAAGACTTCCATACATGGGACCGTGACTTGTGGGAACCCACCACAAGGGGTCATACCTTCTTTGATCCCTTTGATCCATTCCCTAGTGGGCCCCTTGACCCTCCATATATACTTCACTTCTTCGAGGGAGTCCACTACCACACCCCTACCCCATGGGCCGGGTCATCTATACCCACCAAGCCCAATCTCGATACACCCACACCCGGGTCGTCCACACTCGGCTCTCCTAGCCCTCTCAAGTCTCCCAAATCCAAAGGGCCGTTCATGCATTACTGGGTCATACTTGGGCGTCTAGGTGTTTCCCATATCACCAACCTTCAGGTACATAAGATGCATGCATGGCACATATTCGGATGTCCTGGTCCGCCGTCACCCATGTACGGGTCGGACTAACATTAGGTTTGTTTACGGTCCTTGTGAGTCTTTGTTTCGTTTGTCTGTCGTGTGTCTGTGCATACATCGAGTTGAGTCGATTTTGTACGCTCACGTGTTAGTCCCTTTCGAGTGCGACTTGTCGGACATTGGGATCGGTTCTACTTCATATCGGATCTAGTCACATAAGGGAAAAGCGGTGATTCCTAGTGAGTCTTCGAGCCGCCTTCCCTCATTTGAGAGTGACCCCACCCCAAAGTGTCCACCTCTAGCCTCATTCCCCAAGCAGCGTGTGCATATCGAATCTATACAGGATGAGCATGTGTCGATTACTTGGAGTGGAGCATCCTCCGCGCTTCCAGGTTCGATGATTGATCTGCCGGAGCTACTCGAGCAGCCGCACCCCTACTCGACAGGGTCGAGTTCATCCCACCCAGGGAGAATTGATAGGAATAAACACCGGACACTAACTTTTATTTTTGTATTTGTGTCCTTTAGTTTGCTTTCATATCCTTGGGAAAACACATGTGCAATTGTAAGGCTTTATAAGCCACTTTGTCATTCCTTAGGATTCTTTGGGTTTTTGCAAAAGTCTAGTAGAACCATCAAGGAGGCCCCCATACCCTTTCCCATTGGTCCACCTAAGCCCTAGGGGTCCATGTGGGGCTAGTCAAAGGTCCAAGGTGGGCTTCTAGATGGTTTGACATTCAAAGGGGACAAATAGACTAAAAAGTCCAAGATGCCTTCCTTCCTTTCAAAGGAGTGCCCCCTCCATATGTAATTTATTTATTTTGGGTTTTTGACCACATGGAGGAAGAAAATGGCCTCTCTCCCATGAAATTCCCAGCCCCCCACCCCTTGTCATTCTCTATATAAGCCTATGTATAGTGTCATTAGAGATATTAATGAAGAATTAAGCATTTTTGCCAAGAGCAAGCCCAAGGGCACCCCTTGTGTCTCTCCTCCTCTCTTGCAGATGGATTTCTGCCATTCTAGGGTGTGAAGCCCTCCTCTTGGTGTGACTCCAAGAACTCCACCTCCGCTGGATGCGACTTCCGGCCACCGCCTTCCGTTCGTGCCGCCAACGCGCCACCACCGCCGCTACATCGGAGTTCTATCTCTATCAGGACAGAACCTCACCTCCAGATTTTTATCTTTTCTTCTTGTTGTCTGATCGAGCCCTAATTTTGAGGGTTCGTTTTGTCCATCTCCCTTAACCTCCAGTTCAAATTTCGTGTCATTTGGACGTCATTTGATATTTTTTCCATATTTTTGTTTGTCCTCTCAATAATCTGCCCTTCTGTAGATCTACGGGGTAGAGTCACTTTGTCGCATTTTCTCCAACCCCTTACAAATTTTCAAAAAATCCCAAACAATTACTCAGTGTTCCACACATATATCCCCTTCCACCATAATTTTCGTGGAGTCTATAAAATTCATTTTACCCTCGGTCAAAGGTCAGTTTCAGGCAGATCCCTTGCTGCCCTGTGTGTCTGTTAGTCCGAGTCAGAAACAAAAACAGTGTTACAGTCATATTCATTTTCAATCCGTTTGGTAAATAGAGCTGTAAAAATTGTATGTTGTAAATCTATCAGTGCTCTTTCCAACGGTACCAGCCACGCCTCGATCGCTTCCGGATCTGAGCGTCGTAATTCGTGTCGCCGAGGCCTACAGATCTATTCTCTGTGCAGGTCCGAAATTACAGCCCAGAAGATATTCAGAAATAAATATCAAAAATCAACTTAAGAGGCCGCCCCTTCAGGGAGTCGTTCAGGGATGCCCTCCCATCATCCCAGCCAAGCGGCGCCTTCGGAACATCTCAGGAAGGTGACGTTCCCTTGGAAATCATTGCTTGCTGTCCAGTGAGTCCGCAACCGAATTGGCACAGCACCGAGTTGGAATATTGCCGAGTCGGACCAGCAGGCCGAGTTCGTGCCGTACGCACCTCCAGATTGCTGCCCGTCAACCCAGGGTCGGTCCTCCCGGGCCCCACTTGTAGCCCTTTACCTCCCTGCGTGGAGTGGGCAATAAAAGTGACTATTGTAATTAACTTTTACCGTTGTTACCGGGAGTTACCGTACTTGGCCGGGAACGTCTTCCCCACGCCCGGAGCGTGGAGGTACACTCACTACCCTCCTCGTAGACATTACTTTACTCGTATATTTTTGTATATGCCGCTGCATAAGTGATAGATTATCTAGCTTGTAATCATTTTATCACCGCTGCAAGAGCGAGAGTGAGTGACCGTCTGTTGACACCTTGAAAATGATCAAGGGCGGAAACGGAACTGAAAAGAAGATCAGACTCGCAGCGAAAGATTGATGGGGAAGCTCGTCAACCATCTGCCCGGCTGAAGCCTCTTCAGGCCAAGCTGATATCCGGTGTCGTCGTCGGCCAGACGGCAGCACTGATAAAGTAGCAGTCACTTGACTGATAAGATATGAGCAGACAAAGATGAAGCCAGAACTAGCAAATAAAGATTTTAAAGACTCCTGCAAAGTCAGAACGGAGGAAGAACTGTACCAGGCTAAAAAATGTTATCCTGTCTTGTCATCATTCAGGTGAAAATGTTGATGAAATGATACCCGGTTTTGTCATCGTTCAGATGGCAATGCTGATGAAATCCCGGTCCACCGACTGATGAAATCTCAGAATGATCTCAATAAAAGCTATGCCACCAATAAAGGGCCCTCTCCGGTTCTGATATATATATATTTGAAGGACTAAGAAAGGCCAAGGCATATGTGAGGTTTAGAAGCCCTAAATGGGCCTGCCAAATGGGCTCACGAAAGAGCGGCGCCGGGATACTCTACTAATGCCACCTAGCGTGCCGGGAGCTGCCACACTCAACTGATGCGCGCCGTGAAGGTGAGAAGGCACATCGACTTCCATCAGCCGAGAGGTCAGGAAGGGCTGGGTATATAAAAACCCACTCATTCGAAGAAGCAGGAGAGGGGGCGAAGAGGCGAGCAAGGGTTTTGGCAAGCGGGAACCTACCTCCCCCAGAAAGAAAGAAAAGAGCGAGAGACAGAGAAGAGAAAAGAAAAGCAGAGAAGGGAAGTCGAGGCCTATCGAAGGTGGGCACCCGGGGAGGGAGAGGAGTCAATGCTCCGCCCTCCCTCCCCCCTTTCTGTAGTTCATGTTCTTAATTTCAATTGTTTCTCTTTCCTCTTCCTCTGATGTGCCCTGCAGTGCTGTAACCGGTTTTGTACCGATAGGATGATGTATTACTGTTGCTTTCTTCCTGTGTATCTCCTCAGATGTATGAGTCAGGCAGAGTATCAGTGTTGAATGAATGGATATGACAGGTTGCAGTTGACGCCTGCTGTTCGTCTCTCTGAAGCCTTGTTGCCATCCCCCATGTCTTCTGCCTTATTTTGATTTTATAGCATGCTATCCCCCTCCCCAGTTTGGTCAATAGTCTGCTGATTCGCTGGGTTTTCAAATGCTCTCTATGCTTATTCCAGAGCCAGGGACAGACCATCCCTTGGCCTCCGGGACAAAGTAGAGCTATACGATGACCGCCATTCATGGAATTCCGGAGTCTTAGATGTTCATGTTTGTCATCGAAGTCAAGCCTGGGCCAGAGACAGCCATCTCTTGGCTCCCAGGATGACAAAAGATAACATAAAAACTGTCCCCTGGGACTTTATACAGTAATGGTGACAGGGATACTCTAGACCCTGATCTTCCCCAATTCCTCTTCGATCATGGCCTTCCTTTGGAGCCTAAACCTAATCCAGTTCCAATTTGATGAATTGATTCACTTTTATCCTAAAGAAACCCTCTATCCTGGTCTGGACCATCAAGAAACCCAAAACAGGGTGCCGTAAAACTCTGAAACTCATCTCGGCGCCCTCATCCATCTCGGCTTCATGAACAATAGAATAGGTGAATAGTCCTCAGCGCAAGCGTTCCAGCGCCGAGAACCCCATCTTCTTACCTGCGCCGAGAAGCCCTTCCCGTGGCCACCTTGTTGGCGCGCCGAGAAGCCTGCCCCCTTGGCCTCATCTCCTGTGCGCCGGGAACTCCCTCAGCCTAGCCTTCTGGCGCCGAGAACCCTAACTCCTTGGCCTCCTTGCCTGCGCCGGGAACCCTAACTCCTTGGCATCTTCTGGCGCCGAGAACCCTATCCCCCTAATCTCCACCTTCACGCCGAGAACTCCACTAATGCTAGCTTCCCGGCGCCCCAAACAGGACCTTGTAAATAACCCTTCCCGGCGCGGTGGTTTTCATGCCGGGAACCTATATGCCCATTCAAAGCTGTGCCGTGAAGCTGCCCTGCCATCCAACTGAACCCCCAGCACCTGGATCAAACTCACCCAGGGATATCCATGAGTCACCAAACCTGTCCTGGGGATAAATTTAAAGGGAGTCAGACTCCCTTATGTTCCACTGATTCCGCATATGATTTATGAGCAATTCCCTCAGCGCAGGTGAGCTCTGCCACTGCATGAGTGCCACCGGCTTCTATAAGGGAAGAATCGGACATCGCCCCAGGGCATACATATGCAATTCGGGAGGTTCGCCCTCTCTTTCTCTCGGCTTTCATCCCGGCACTCCGTGGGTGATAGCCTATTCTCTCCTGGGCATAATCCTGATTATGGGGAGATGCTGCCGGAATGTCGATCGACGTTTTAACCCCGATAAGCGCCGGGAAGTGCACATCATACACCTCCCGGCCGGCTCGATCTCTCGGGGGATACAAATGTTTCGAGGCTCTCGGCCAGATGAGAAACGTGAACGGGGATATGTCTCCGATGATTGCTCAGGCCCCGTCTCGCCACCGCGTGGACGGTGTCCTATTTCTACCCGGCATGACCCACACAAGAGGAGGTCATGTTGATTTAATAAGTCTGTCTTTATTCAATCACCTTCTTAGAATAACAAGAGCTTTAATATTATGCACGGTCATTTTCAACCGCCCCGAGTGGCCTCCTATTCTGGCGTTTAATCAAGGGTTGTCCTTCCTTGGAAGGGCATAATTAACGTCATAGCCTTTATGGTACGACGGACTTCTAGTCCCGACTCGAACCTCACAATCGACTGACCAAGTCAGGTCGAGCGCACGATAAAATTGTCACTCCGGTGACTGGCACGCCTAACAAACCAACCAATAAACCAATAAACACACATAATAAAATAAATAAACAAACGATGAAAAAAAAATAAAACCATCCCCACAAGTCTGGCACACCCGGTGGGACCTAGTCTCCCTTCATCTCCACGCCAAAATAGGAGGCCCGGTGGGCCCCCCCTCAAATTTCTGATTCTGTGTGCTTTCTCTATTTTTAGGAAGCTACGATGACGGCTGGAATCATGTCTGTGTGCTTTGACCAGCAAGCGGTCGATGCGCATGTTCGAGAGGGCTACCTGGCGGTACCTCTTTCGTTCGGATCGATGCCGCCTGCTGTCGGAATGCCCAACTGCCTGGGCCTCATCTTCACTGACCTGCTCGAGATTGACAACCAGGAGCCAAAAGCTGTTGTCGAGACGCCGCCACAAGCTACCAGTCCCAAGAAGAGCCCGGTGTTGAAGAATACTCATGGGGTCGTGTCCTGCTTTGTCCATCACGAGGCAAGGCGGAGCGCACCCTCTGCTGCTGTTGGAAAAGGAGGAAGCTCCGATCGGAGAGCCCGATCCACTGCTGCGGGTCGTCGGATATCCAATTCGGGGAAGACAATGCTGATTGGAAATATCCGGGCGAACCTCAACGGTTGCCCAAGGGAGGTCAAGCCAGATGTGATCGTCCCAATGGTACCTACCACCGATAGGTTCCGAGTACTGGCTGCTAGGAAGGCCGACATGGAACATAGAGATAGAAGGCCACTGGCACCAAAGCTGCCCAGATTCAGGCAGATCTGGCGGCCGAAGAAAATCCAGAGCTGGGCCCCAGCTCAAGATGAAGAAAAAATTTCTGATGCTGCTGTTGCCCGCTTCAGAGCAGGGAGCAGAAGAGGAGAAAGAAAAGACGAAAGAGATGTTGTTGCTGTTCACCCCAGGGCTCGGGGTAGGAGAGGTGAGAAAGAGAATGAGGGAAGAAATATGACTGCTACTCGCCCCAGGATGAGGGGCAGAAGATATGAGAAAAAAGAAGACCGCATGGTCACCCACCCCATGGCCGAGGGCAGAAGATGGGAAAGGAAGGATTATGCTGTTGCTGCCGACCGCTACCCGGATGGGAGCAGAAGGTTTAGGGAGGAAGAGAAAATGATAATGAGTGAACCAGTCACTGCTGTCATTTCAAGAAGACCGAGAGCATGTGCTAGACAGGCCGACATATTCAAATATTCCAAAGCCGAACATCTGACTGCCCAGGTGGCAAGACTAGCTTGTCAGCGGAAAGGTCAGGAAAGACTGATGCCCCGACCAGAGCTACAAAGACAGCCAAGAGGAGATGAAACAAGTGGCTCAAGACTACTTTCACTACCTGGGGAATTCTTCCCTCGGGCAGCGAAGATTATCCCGTGCTTTAGGCACCATAGATGAAGAAGAAGAAGCCTTTCAAGAAGCAACGATCGGAGTCTCCTCCTCCGATTCCAATGATTATGAAGAAGGCCACAGAGCCGGGTATGGGAGAGAAGACCTGCACGGGCAAGAAGCTGAAGAAAGAATATTGGTCTTTGACCGGCTCAAATATCCCGACCAGGAGAAAAGGAAAGTCTACAGGCAGAGAGAAAGATGCAGATCTTTGCCTGCAACATGGCCGGGCTTGTCAAAGGGCAGGATATGTTACCGACACAGCCAGATGAACTGCTCAGACTGGCAACCAGACCAGGCCCCGTCACAAGGAGAAGTCAGGCGGCCAAAGAAAAAATAAAGACTGATGATGAAGTCCGAAGGATCACCACCATGACAGTTAATGTAGTGACAGCAGAAGATGAAGATAATCCCTTCGTCGATGACGCTGAAGGGACTTCAGAAGAGATACAGATCCCGTCAACCATGGATCCCATGATCCAGATGATGTTTAGAAGATATCAACAAGAAATCAATGCTCTCAGAAGACAGCTAAATGAGATGCATGAAGCTACACCGGTCTCCAAGCAAGTCGAGCCTGTGGGGCAGACCTCCAGCTCAACAGAAATGGCTATCCCAGCTAATCCTCTCCCGGATGATAAGGACAAAGCACCGAGCCCACCTGTTCTACAGCAAACAGTAGCTCAGCCCTCTGTGTCTCAGACACAGCCCACCGTGCCCACCTTGCACGCAACTGTGATGACAACTCCTTACAGTCAGCAACAAGCTCACTTCTTCGCGGAGAACATAGAGCCAGCCGTAGCCCACAAGCTGATGATTGAAAAGATTGTGGAGATGAAGCTGTCTGAAAAGACTGGTGATGATGCTGGTACCTACGATGTGTACAAGGTACCGTATCCTCCCCAGTATGCTGCTAAGAGACTACCGCCAGGCGTCAGTAAGCCGCCGAAGTTTGAAAAACTTAATGGCCAGGGCTCTCCCAGGGAGCACATAGCTTACTATACCACCATTATGGGTGACTTGGCAGCTAATGAAGCTTATCTGCTTAAGTTCTTCGGCTCATCCCTCACTGGGATAGCCTTTGAATGGTATTCAAGCCTGCCGGTGGGGTCAGTGGCAGATTGGCCTGATATGCAAAGAAAGTTCCGCGACAGATTTCACGTCACAGAAAGAGAAATTACAATAGCAGAACTATATGCAACCAGGCAAAAGCAAGATGAAACAGCACTGGACTACATCAAAAGGTGGAG
The DNA here is from genome assembly GCA_022559845.1 of Amorphophallus konjac. Classification (NCBI taxonomy): domain Eukaryota; kingdom Viridiplantae; phylum Streptophyta; class Magnoliopsida; order Alismatales; family Araceae; genus Amorphophallus; species Amorphophallus konjac. Next base: position 244,233,844 of record CM040123.1, read on the forward strand.
GAACTTAGCTATGAGATGCAGAAGACCTCCTCATCAAGAAGATGCAGTGCAAATATGTAAGCAGAGCCTCAGGAGAGAGATACTGGAAAAGATGATTGGTGCAGATGTCAGAACATTTGACCGGCTGAACAATATAGTGGCGGAAGTCGAGACGTTCCTGTCCAAGCGTCCGACGGCCAATGCTCCAACTGTGCCGAAAGGTAAATCTAATGATCGACGACCATCGCACTCTGAGGCTAACACCGTCGATTTCAGAACCTTCGAGCAACAGAAAGGGAAGAAGGGGGCAGATGAAGCTCCCCCGCCAGCAGACACAGCGGAAAGAAAAGATAAGGTCTCTCTGAGAAACAAAATGAGAAAGCCATACTCTTTCCCGAAAGATAAGACAGCCGCACTATTCAACTGGGCATACAAGTTCAACAAGGTAACATTGCCTGAGCCAAAGAGACCCGAGGACGCGGCAAAGAAAGGTGATCCACTGTTCTGTCCATATCACCGTGCGCTGGGGCACGCAATTGAAGATTGTTACGTCTTCAAAGATATTATGGAAGGCATGGTCAAAAAGGGCGAGCTACAGCTGGGAGATTACCAGGTGGAGCCACCTCGTCCACATGAGCCTCCGGCCTTGAGAATGGCCGCCAATATGATTTCAGTCTACCAGCAGCTGCCTGAGGAAGCCGTCGAAGAATGCACCAGGCATACTTATGAAGCCTGCTTCCTCACCCCGCTGAGAGATCAAGAAGGGTGGCAGATGAAGCCAATAAAGAATAGAAAGAAAACTCCCGCAGCCAGTATCAGTGGAGCAGTTATCCGCGGTGTCACACCAAGGCCCGAACCACCTCCAGTAAAGCCAGTATGGCACACAGCTGAAACAGGGCCAGTCATCCGGATCCCCACTCATAACCGGAGAAGACAAGTCCCCCTACCTGCACATAAGGAAGTAAGTCCTGCAGCCAGGCGTTTACAGCAGTATATTAATGGGCTCGATGAATATGAACAGAAAAAGCCCGGGCACCTGCTGGTGAAAGACTGTATACTCTGGGAACAGCTCGAAGAATTGAAAATTAAAGAGCAACCGGGGGCAGAACAGGGAAAAGATGAGGCTGAGCCTTTCTGGGGGCAAGAACCAAAGAAGCCAAATTCCCAGAAAAAGAAGAGATGGTCTAAATGCAAAAAGGAAAAGGAAGTCGTGACAGTACAATGCAACACCCTGTCGACACTCTTTACCTCGCCCGGGGAGAATGATGAGGATGAAACATCAAATGCCCCGCTAGAAGCCAACCATGCCGAGGCCTCAACCTCAGCACATGCAACACGCTCCGGAAGAAGGTGGGGGCGCCCACCACCAGCCAATCATAACATCATGTTCAGAGGGGAACAACCCTACCAGATTCCTGAACCAGAGGTGCGGGGTGTTCAGATTCCTCCCCCTGTTAGCTTGTACCAAGAAGAGAAGAAGGGAGGTCAAACTCCAACATTTCTGGAATTTCTGTCCAGTCTGGAAAATGGGCAGTCGATACAGGCTGGGCCAGATAAAGGCAAGAGACCTCAGCAATCGGCATCTGTAGCCTACAAGCAGAATGAGAAAGAAGAGGATAACTCTCCGACGACACCAGGGGCCGTTGCTATAGAAGAAGCCCCCCAAGAAATCAGTCCAGAGGATGAAACCAGCACTGGGCAGCAGAGGCCACGGGCACCACATGAACCTCCAAAGCCCCGATGGGCGGAAGAAATGAGACTGTCTAATGTCCGGGTGGGCAGTCGGATCATGAAAATGCTAAAGAAGCTCCCTACCAGATTCTCCATCTGGGAGATTCTCTCCCTGAGTGAAGAGGCTCGCCAAGCAATTGTTGATGCCCTGCAGTCGCCGGCACAGTATGAAGCACTCTTGACAGAAGTGAATTCTGGGCCGTCAGTCACATTCACAGAAGATGATATGCTGATTCCGAATTCTGGCCATAACAGACCGCTGTATATGAGGGGCTCCCTGAACTGTCAGCCACTGAGCAGGATACTGATAGATCCCGGGGCTGCCGTGAACATTCTCCCATACCGCATCTACCAAAAATATTACTTTGATCTGCAGCTTACCAAGGTCAGAGACATGAAAATTGCGGGATTCAACCAGAAATGTGAGACGCCCCTTGGGGTGGCTGATTTTAACCTCACATTGGGGGACCTCACTACCGTGGTACGATTCTATGTAATCGACTCCAACACCACATATAAGGCCCTGCTGGGGAGACCGTGGCTGCATGAATATCAGATAGTGCCGTCCACGCTGCATCAATGCATTAAATACTGCCACAAAGGAAAAGAAGAAAGGGTGTTTGCGGATCTGCATCCCTTCGAAGTATTCGAGTGCCATATGCTCGATGCATCCTACTACACGGAGGTGTCGCAAAAGGGTGAAGAGAAAGAGGCTGGGGTCAACCAGAAGAAGCCGGTGACAAAGGCAAGAAATTGGTCTCCACCGCCACCAAGGGGCTATATTAAGAAACATGAAGTATCTCACATTTCTTATGTTGGTGACTTTGCTCGGATCACCCCTCCTAGCATCCACCCAGATGATACTGGCAAAGAAATGAAGGAAAAGTACATACAGGTGGGGGTTCCGCAGGGTTTAGTCAAGCCCATTGCCAGCATAGAATACCAGACGGTGCTACCATTAAAGACTATGGAAGTCCCTCGCTTCTGCGAGCCTCCTATCATATTCTACACCGGGGAGTCAGTCGAAGACGATGATCAAGACTGCATGGTCCCTGAAGAATCTACAAACCGGATGGTGCCGATCACGGGCTTGGACTATACTACCCGACGGGTTTCGCAGATGTTCTCTAAGATGCAGATGCCATCACTACAACCTGTTGCCCAAAAGAAGGCGTTCCAGGAGCTATGGGATCCGCCCCGGGATAATAAAGAACTGAGGAAGATCACTCAGCACCCGGGATTGGGTTATACCCTTCAAGAATACTATGAAGCTGAGGTGGACGTCATCTCTGTCTCCTACCAGCATGAAGACCCTCCCGAGGTGGGATATGACAAGTACCCCTCGGAAGATGAAGAAATCATTTATCAATCCGTAATGAACAATGAAGCCCCAGACAGTCAGCCAGAGACGGGGACATCTGATGAAACGAAGAAAGGTTGGTGCTGGGAAGACCTACCCTGCAAAGAGGATCTGTTCCATGCTGAAGCAAAGTTTGATACGGGAACCCCGGATGAAGACCAAATAGCCAATGAGCTAAGAGAACGCCTGGAGTTTGAGCGCATTCTAGAAGAAGTCCGGGCCCTACAGAATGATGATCTCTCGGGGGAGCCTACACCGGAAGGGCCTCTAGGGGCGGAACAGTCCACCTTTGGGTTTTCTGCTGAACCGGTCACGTCCTCGGGGCAGACCAAACAGAATCCGACAGTATCGGCCTTATATGATGAACCAACATATGCTGATGACCAGTATGACGGAACCAAAAATCATGAGACCGAAGAGGACTATATCCCGGGAGGCTTCATTGACTTGCAAGAAGCCCCGCCCGAGGTCGAAGATGGAGGTCAGGCCACCGTCGATGAGCTTGTGGAAATAAATCTGGGGACCGCAGATGAGCCAAGGCTGACATTCCTCAGTGCACTGCTGGAGCCAGCTGCCAGGGAACAGTATATACAGTTCTTGAAGGAATTCGAGACTGCTTTGCATGGACATATGATGAAATGCCGGGACTGAGTTCTGATGTGGCACAGCATCGGTTGGCAATAAACCCAGAGGCTAACCCGTAAAGCAGCCGCCCAGGAGAATGCGCCCTGAATTGATAAATCAAATTAATAAAGAGGTCGACAAGCTGATTGATGTAGGCTTTGTTGAAGAAAATCAGTATACTACATGGCTAGCCAATATAGTGCCTGTAAAGAAGAAAAATGGGCAGATCAGAATATGTGTTGATTTCCGGGACCTTAATAAGGCCTGCCCGAAAGATGATTTCCCAGTGCCAATCACTGAAGTGATGATCGATGCGACTACTGGTCATGAAGCCCTGTCATTCATGGATGGGTCATCCGGATATAACCAGATCTGGATTGCTGAAGAAGACAGAGTGCACACTGCATTCCGCACTCCGAAGGGGATATTCCACTACAAAAGGATGCCGTTTGGCCTCAAGAATGCCGGCGCTACCTACCAAAGAGCTATGACCAAGATCTTTGATGATTTGCTCTTCAAGAAAGTAGAGTGCTACATTGATGATCTGGTAGTAAAAACTAGCAGAAGAGAAGACCATCTGCAAGACCTGAGGATAGTATTCCAGAGGCTGCGCAAATATGAACTCAAGATGAATCCTATGAAATGTGCCTTCGGCGTGTCCAGTGGAAAATTCCTCGGGTTTATTGTCCGACATAGGGGCATTGAAATCGACCCATCCAAGATTAAGGCTATCCAGGAGCTCCCTCCACCAAGGAGTCTGCCTGAGCTAAGATCTCTGCAAGGGCGGTTGGCCTATATCCGACGATTTATATCGAATCTGTCGGGAAGATGCCACCCCTTTCACAAGCTCATGATGAAAGATGTACCGTTCCTCTGGGACGATGGATGTCAGGAAGCCTTTGATAAGCTGAAAGAATATCTCAAGACCCCTCCAGTGCTGGGGGCACCAATTAAGGGCAGGCCCTTGATACTGTATATCGCGGCCACACACTGTTCCCTGGGGGCAATGCTGGCACAGATAAATGAAGAAGGCAAAGAACAAGCCTTGTACTACTTGAGTAGGAGGCTGATTAGAACTGAAGAAGGCTACAGTTACATAGAAAAGACATGCTTGGCACTAGTCTTTGCTGTCAAAAAGCTCCGACACTATATGCTGTCACATGAAATCAGGTTGATATCTGCAGCAGATCCGCTCAAATACATATTGACTCAGCCAGTACTGAAGGGCCGGTTGGGCAAATGGGCAGTGATCCTGATGGAATTTGATATTACCTATACACCCCAGAGGGCGATAAAAGGACAGGCTGTGGTTGATTTCTTCGCAGAGCATCCTGTGCCGAAAAATGACATGCTAGGGACTGAGTTACCCGATGACGAGACGCTCGAAGCTTGCCAAGCTCGGCCAGTTATGTGGCAGCTATTCTTTGATGGAGCATCTAGAACAGAGACAGACTCCGATGGAAAGACTAGAATACGGGCCGGGGCCGGTATTGTGCTGAAGTCACCAGAAGGGGAGGTCGTGCATACTTCCTGTTCTATAAACAAGCCCTGCACCAATAATGAAGCTGAGTACCAAGCTCTGATAATCGGTCTGCATATCAGCCTCAACATGGGTATCCAAATGCTTCAGGTATTCGGGGATTCGATGTTGATCATAAAACAAATCCAAGGGGAGTTCGAAGTGCGGAAGCCAGAATTGAATCCCTACCACCAGAAGCTGTGCGCCTTATCGCGAAATTCTATCATATTGAGCTCAAGCATGTGGGCCGGGGGCACAATGCCCAAGCTGATGCACTGGCAAAGCTGGCCAGCTCACTAGCAGTCCCACCAAATGAGACACTGAACATTGTTGTTATGAACCGGCGGCAGGTCCCCAGTATGCTAGAAGGGTGCCCCGAAGAAGACGAAGTTGCTACTATCAGCACGGTACAGGCGTCTGATTGGAGACAGCACCTGCTGCAGTGGTTTCTACACCAACAGCTGCCGCAGAAAAGAGAAGAAAAGATAAAACTTCTGAGAATCAAAGATTCTTATGAATTCAGGAATGGAACTTTGTTCCGAATAATGGCAGATGCACGCAAGAAGATTCTACTCCGCTGCCTGTCCACTGAGGAAGCTTGGCAAGCAATGAAAGAAGTACATGCCGGAACTGCAGGTGCCCACCAGGCTGGCCCCAAGATGAAGATAGAAATCAAGAAGCTGGGCTACTATTGGCCCACCATGTTTGAAGACTGCTGTAAATTCGCAAAGTCATGCCAAAAATGTCAAGAGCATGCTACTGTGCCTAGAAGGCCTCCTACGACTCTGCACCCTACAGTTCCCAGCTGGCCATTTGCACAATGGGGAACTGATGTAGTCGGGCCACTGCCGACTTCCTCGGCCGGACATAAGTACATACTGGCCATAACAGATTACTTCTCCCGATGGGCGGAGGCTGTGGCATTAAGAGAAGTGACTGGTGAGCTGGTCGCTAGATTCATCAAGCAGAATATTATCTTCCGGTTCGGAATCCCCAGCCGAATAATATCTGATAACGGAAGCCATTTCAGAAATCAGAAGGTCTATCGGCTTGCCGAGAAATATAAAATCGAGTGGAGGACTTCCACCCCTTACAATCCACAGGCAAACGGGTTAGCGGAAGCTTTTAACAAGACTCTCTGCACCCTGCTGGCCAAGGTCGTCAGTTCCAATAAAAAGGACTGGGAAGAAAAAATGTATGAAGCTCTGTGGGCGTACCGCACCGTCTTCAAGACACCTACAGGGTGCTCACCATACTCACTGGTATACGGCTCAGAGGCAGTAGTTCCGCTAGAGCTGGAAGTCCCGTCACTCAGAGTGGCAGTCCAATATGGCCTGGCCCGTGGCGAACAGACCAATGCAGAAAGAAGATTAGAAGAATTGGCTGAATTGGAAGAGAAACGCCTCCAAGCTCAGAAGAATATCCAAATGTATCAGGCCCGCATGGCTAATGCATTTAACAAACTCGTAAGAGGACGAGAATTCAAGAAAGGTGACCTCGTCATGGTCAAGAAAAGAGAAGTCATGGCGTCCAACCCAAAAGGGAAGCTGAATGCTAATTGGGAAGGTCCTTATGTGATACAGAGGGTCTATGAAGGAGGAGCCTACGTGGTTGTCAACCATCGAGGGGAAATTCAATTCTCACCACTCAACGGAAGACATCTAAAGCTGTATCATGCAGCACAACCGACATTCCCCGAGTGATCAGGCAAAACTACCCTTTTCTTGGTCTAGCGGCACTCCGCCCTAGCCGAGCTACCCTTTTCTTGGTCTAGCGGCACTCCGCCCTAGCCGAGCTACCCCTTTCTTGGTCTAGCGGCACTCCGCCCTAGCCGAGCTACCCCTTTCTTGGTCTAGCGGCACTCCGCCCTAGCCAAACTACCCCTTCTTGGTCTAGCGGCACTCCGCCCTAGCCGAGCTACCCCTTTCTTGGTCTAGCGGCACTCCGCCCTAGCCGAGCTACCCTTTCTTGGTCTAGCGGCACTCCGCCCTAGCCAACTACCCCTTCTTGGTCTAGCGGCACTCCGCCCTAGCCGAGCTACCCCTTTCTTGGTCTAGCGGCACTCCGCCCTAGCCAAGCTACCCCTTTCTTGGTCTAGCGGCACTCCGCCCTAGCCGAGCTACCCCTTTCTTGGTCTAGCGGCACTCCGCCCTAGCCGAGCTACCCCTTTCTTGGTCTGGCCTCCGCCCTAGCCGAGCACCCTTCTGGTCTGGCCCTAACCAACTACCCCTTTCTTGGTCTAGCGGCACTCCGCCCTAGCCGAGCTACCCCTTTCTTGGTCTAGCGGCACTCCGCCCTAGCCGAGCTACCCCTTTCTTGGTCTAGCGGCACTCCGCCCTAGCCGAGCTACCCCTTTCTTGGTCTAGCGGCACTCCGCCCTAGCCGAGCTACCCCTTTCTTGGTCTAGCGGCACTCCGCCCTAGCCGAGCTACCCCTTTCTTGGTCTAGCGGCACTCCGCCCTAGCCGAGCTACCCCTTTCTTGGTCTAGCGGCACTCCGCCCTAGCCAAGCTACCCCTTTCTTGGTCTAGCGGCACTCCGCCCTAGCCGAGCTACCCCTTTCTTGGTCTAGCGGCACTCCGCCCTAGCCAAACTACCCCTTCTTGGTCTAGCGGCACTCCGCCCTAGCCGAGCTACCCCTTTCTTGGTCTAGCGGCACTCCGCCCTAGCCAAACTACCCCTTCTTGGTCTAGCGGCACTCCGCCCTAGCCGAGCTACCCCTTTCTTGGTCTGGCACTTCGCCCTAGCTGAGCTACCCCTTTCTTGGTCTGGCGGCACTCCGCCCTAGCCAAGCTACCCTTATCCTGATCTAGTGGCATTCTGACCTGTCACCCTCTAAAAAAAAGAGAGGAAGGAAGAAGAAAGAATAAAAGAAAGTAAAAATGGGGTTAAAAATAGAGATACCCCGCCAGACTTGCTCCTATATTAGGGACAAGGGTAAAAATGGCCCAAAACCCAGCTGTGGTGAAAACCCGAAAGGGCACTGCAGGCAAAATTGGGTACCCCGCCACGTGAAAACCCGAAAGGGCGCGTGGGCAAAAGCAAGAGAGGGCTGGCTTCGGCGAAAACCCGAAAGGGCGTTTAAACCAGTAAAGTGGTAATTTAAAGTTCCCTTCTTCACCCTTCCTGATAAAACTCCGAGAAGGACAATCATCACAAAGTCCCGCCGAAATCCTGACTAAACAATTCCTCGGCCTTTGTCATCATCGACAAGATAGGCCGGTCTGTTTCTTTAACCTGGACTCTTCGTCCCTGTTAAGCTAGTCTACATTCCTGGCAACAGCTTCATGCCTAAGCCGCCATCCACCAGCTTCGGTTCAGACCTTCCGTTTGAATTGCATGATGAAGCCCTACTCTCCTTTGCGTTGATGTTCACCCCACATCGATGAATGGCACCTGCTCAGAGAGCAACACAAAAAAAAGAGGGGCCCACCTCGGAATAGACCTTTCGTCTGTTCTGATGAAACACTTCCACTTGTCTTTGTCTAAGATCCACCACGATGAATCCCATCCAGTCTAGATCTTACATCTATTCTGATGAAACCTACCACACGTCCCGGTACCGATGATGAAACCTGCTGTTGATCGAGTGGCGCACTGCCCGATCGGCGATGAAACCTGTCCGGTTTAGACCTTACGTCTATCCCGATGAAACATATGAAACCTTTGCATTGGTATGAGCCCAATACTAATGATGAAATCTGCTATTGATCGGTTGGCAGACTGCCTGATCGATGCTAAAACCCATCCAGGGTAGACCTTCCGTCTGCTCTGACAAACACGACACAGCTGTCTGAATCAATTCAGACCCTTCGTCTGGATAGATCATGAAACTCTATTCCTTTGCGTTAATGTCAAACCCCACATTAACGATGAAACTCACATTTCCAGCAAATGGCCTCGTGCCCGAGCTGCTATCTATATCCTCTAAATCAATTCGGACCTTTCGTCTGGATAGATCATGAAACCCTATTTCCCTTTGCATTGATGTTGACACCCACATCAATGATCATGTATCCACAATAAACATATGGCCCCATGGTCCATAGAATGAAAGTTCTAGTTCCAGGAAAGACGATGACAAAAGAAAAGAGAAAGAATAAAAAATATATATATGAAAAGTGGGGTTAAAAATAGAGATACCCCGCCAGACTTGTTCAGGCATTCTGGACAAGGGCAAGAATGGCTAAAACCCAGCTGTGGTGAAAACCCAAAAGGGCACTGCAGGCAAAATCGGGTACCCCGCCACGTGAAAACCCGAAAGGGCGCGTGGGCAAAAGCAAGAGGGGGCTGGCTCCGGTGAAAACCCGAAAGGGCGCCTGGGCCAGTAATGTGGTAATTCTGAGAAATTCCATACTTCCTTCCCTTGATATGGCCTTCCGTTAACCGTTTGGCTCCTTGCCCGGTCAACGATGAAACCTTTCCAGGGCAGACCTTACGTTTACCCTGATATAATCTGCATACCCTCTTACAAATGTCCCACCGACAATAAAACCCATCACCATTCTGATAAAGCCTGGCCAGTTCAGACCTTACGTCTGTCCTGATGAAACTCTTAAACCTTCTCTTGATCGATTGGCTCCTTGTCCGGTCAGTAATGAAACTCTACCAGGATAGACCCTACGTCTATCCTGATGAAACCTATGTATTACTTAGCAAAGTCCCACATGCGATCAAATCCTATCCAGGCTAGACCTTACGTCTATTCTGATGAAACCTATGAAACTTCTGTGCATCGATATAAACCCAATGTCGATGATGAAACCAGCTATTGATCGACTGGCACCCCGCTCGATCAATGATAAAATCCTACCCAGTCTAGACCTTACGTCTATTCTGATGAAACCTATGAAACTTCTTTGCATCGATATAAACCCAATGTCGATAATGAAACCAGCTATTGATCGACTGGCACCCCGCCCGATCAATGATAAAATCCTACCCAGTCTAGACCTTACGTCTATTCTGATGAAACCTATGAAACTTCTTTGCATCGATATAAACCCAATGTCGATGATGAAACCAGCTATTGATCGACTGGCACCCCGCCCGATCAATGATAAAATCCTATCCAGTCTAGACCTTACGTCTATTCTGATGAAACCTATGAAACTTCTTTGCATCGATATAAACCCAATGTCGATGATGAAACCAGCTATTGATCGACCGGCACCTCGCCGATCAGTGATGAAACCCTGCCAGGATAGACCTTACGTCTGTTCTGATGAAACTGCATATCCTCTCATGTCCCACCTGCGATAACCTCTACCCAGTCTAGGCCTTACGCCTACTCTGATGAAACCTATAAAATTTCTTTGCATCGATATGAGCCCAATATCGATGATGAAATCATGCACTGGTCGATTGGCACATTGCCCCGACAGGCTTTGAAACCTACCCGGGATGGACCATTCGCCCGTTCCGGATGATGCTCTAGGCCTTTTCATTCACATTCCCGCAAATAGTCTCCCTTGCGGCACATATGGCCAAAGAAGACGTTTGCTACTACCAACAGAATTCGGTTTAAGCACGCCCCCCGGATGCCGTCACGCGGTGGAGCGAGTTCCCCATCCTTTCTATGAAGGGATGGACGCTCTCCTGCCAGGTACGGGCCATTCACAGGAGGGACTGCTAGAACCACTACCCCACTTCCCAAAGTGATGAAACCACATAGAAAAGACGATGGATACACATGAAGCCGAAGATTCCTTTTCATTAAAAGAGGAGTACACAAAGAGCCCCGAGGGGACACTGTATCACAAAAGAGGGCAGAAGAAAACAAAGAAGAGATAATTCAAGGCCGCCGGAAGATATCTTCAAAGGCCAAAAGACCCACATCGGGAGCGGCTCTTAGCTCGTGAAGGCGCGCCTCCTCTTCCTGAAGCTTCACGGACATACCCTGGAGAGACATCACCCGTCCCTCCAACAAGGCCACCTCCTCGGTGGACTGTGGCCGAATAGAGGATAATTGTTGCAGCTCGGCTCGAAGTCCAGCGAGTTCCGCTTCCAGAATGGCTATCCGGTCCTGGACAGCTTCCTCCCGCTGAACAACACTCTGTAGCTCAGCTTGGCGTTCGTCAAGGGCAAGCGTCAGCTTCTCCAGCTCAGATTTGCACTCTGACCTCTGCAACTTCAATGCCGTCAGCTTGTCGGTCATAGTCCGTGCTAGGAAATCCCTCCGATGCACGAATTTCAGTAGAAGCAGAACACGCTGAACCCATATGTCCAAAGGGCAGCCCATGGCCTGCAGGCCGGCAGTGAAGCGATCAGCAATTTCCTTCAGCTGCAAATGTGTCAAGCCAGGCTGGGATTCTACTAGCTAGCGCAGCATATCCAGGTTCTGCCAGACAAAGCTCTCAGACGATGCGAAGCCAAAAGAAGCGGAGGGGATCACTTCAAAGGTCACTTCACTATCAATGTCCGCCCACAGCGCAATAGCCGGCCGGGAGGACGAAGACGGCAAATCTGCTGGGAGAGCTGGCTGGTCCCTCTCTATACTCTCCTGCCGAGCCGAAGACTCCTCTGCTACCACTGCCTCAGGAGTTATGGCTTGAACACCCGCAAGAGGAGAATCAATAAATGATGGGGCTATCTCTTCATGGGTCTCCTGAGTGGGGGCTTCATCTTCAACTGCTCTTTCTGGTAATGGGGACGAAGGCGCCCTAGTCTGTGGAGGCAGAAATCCAGTCTCTGTAGCCACTATGGCAGGGACTGCTGACTCGGGCGCAATGGACATTACTGCTGACCGGTATAAAAGCAGAGCTCCTGGCTGGGTCTGCTTCGGCTCTAAAATCTGAGGCCCTGACAGGGACGGAACTTTCTCCTGAGGCCCCCAAGTCCAGTGATGCTAAGTCAGTTGAAGATTGTATCTTACTGGCACAGGGCGGATAACCTCAGAAATTCCCATGCAAGTTAAAGGTAAAGCAGGGATAATGGCCAAGTCTGCGGATGAAACGGCCATAGAAACTGCGGCCGCGTCTGAGCGGATGATGACAGGGTCCTGAGGACAAAGCAGAATGACCTTCAGCAATGAATGAAAGAAAATAAATAGAACAGCAAACAAAAAAAAGAGAAGCTTACCTTTAAAGTGGGGTCTATACCCTCGAAATGAGACAAAAGGGGAGAAAGCTCGTAGTTGAAGCAGCAAACGGAGGGGTTATGTCAACCTCGGTGTCGAGCCCGGCAAACTCCTCTTGCAATTCCTCCTCAGAAGATAGCATCAGCAGCTTAGGAGGCTAAAAGGCGGAAGGCCTTTTGCAAATACGGGCAAGGCTTCTGATTTTAGAACTTCCTCCTCACTGTCGCTGAAAGTCACTTCCTCCTCATTATCAGGGACGGTCTCAGAGCTGCCCGAGGATATCTCACACTAGCTATATGCTGCGGGGTCGCCTCTAGAGCATGCCGGGATGCGGACCGGGTGATTATGCGTCTGGCCGGAATAGGGCTCCATTTTGTTTGAATCCTGTGACCCTCCTGCGGTTGAGGCGACTCTCCCGCTGCTATCATGGCCTCAGTCTGCTCCCTGACTGCCACCTCAACAAAAGAGAACCTCTGAAGGATATAACAAAAAATGGAAGTATAAAGAAAAAGATGAGAAAGCACATTTACCCTCCTCCTCGCCAGCCGGGGTAGGAGAAGGCAGCCTCGTGTCCCTTTCCACAGGCACTGCAACCTGCTCCTGGGCTGTATCAGATAAAGAGAAGCTCAGTCTCGAAGAACTCCTTAAAGATCAGTCAAGAAGACAATGAAGATTGCATCTACAAGCTATTTACCGCCACTCTCGGCAGGTTCCTGAGCGGCCTCCCTCTAGACCTGAACTCGTCGAAAGAGGGGATGTCTGGAAGAGGGGTTCCGGCATCCGTCACAACCGGAGCCGACTGCTGGACCCGAACAACCTTGGCCCTCTTGGCCTTGGCAACTGCAGCTTTCACCATAGAAGGCTTCCTCTTCTTGCCTGGAGGCAAGGGAGTGGTCGTAGGTGCCGCTGCAGGAATTTCAAAGTAAGCAGGCTTCTCAGCTTGAGCAATAATCTTCCTGTAAAGTCCCTGCTGCTTTATGTCCTGTCTATCTGTGCAAGACACAAGAAAGGCAATCATAGTCGACAGATGCAGAACATAACAATAAAAGAAAGATGCCATGAGCGCACAGGAAGGGTCATACCTGCTGGGCCATCATAAAATGTGGAAAGCGGCCAATACAGATAAGCCACCTCCTTCGATCGGGAAGCAGCCTCCTTCACGAGCCGGCATATGTCACCAATGGTCTGGCACTTCTCTATCAAGGCAGCCAAGTCTTTATGTCCGTGGAAGTCGAGGCAATGAAACATGCCGAGATAATCCATACACCAGCCGTCGACATAATGAAAAGAAATAAAAAGTGGCTTATTCAGAATGCCAGCTATCGGGTTCTCTACTGATAGCCCGTAAACATTTAGCAGTACAAAAAGCCAAGAAGTGTGCTGATAATATGTCTGGGTGCGGTCTTCCCTCCGCACAAACGTCCTATAAGGGTGAAACCTGTCCATCGGACCCCTCCAGGGGGCTGCTGTCGGGAGAGGTTCCTCCGGGGGGAACGGATATTGTACATCCAAATGAATGCCCCCTATATGGCCCAACTGCCTCAGATCCTTTGTAAAAGCATCTTCATTAATTTCAGAGAAGACAGGAATGGGTGGTTCAGAACCTTCCTCTTTCAAAGACCGACGCGTGGCAACATATGTTTCCGCCTCCGTCTGGTGCTGTGAATAGAGCCTTTTCAGATGGACCTCATCAATTTCAAACACAGGCCCTGATTGCCGCTTTAAGAAAGAGCGCTCGGCCACGTCCCAAAAGGTGCCTCTGCCATCTTTATAGAAGTTGGTGCGTGTATTCCACCACTTAATGTATTCTGATGTGACACGGGGAATACGATTAGAAGCGGTCGGGACCCTGAAAGTTACGCTCTCTCGGCGATGAAAAAAATCCCACCATGTTCGACCGTCACTGGCAATGGTGGACCCAAGCTTGGCACGGCTGTCCAAAGGAAACTGGGCAACTGATGGAGGAATATGCTGATCATAGCCAAAGTTTCTGCTGAAACGGAATGGATAATAGGGCTCCAAAATGAGCAAGCCTCCCTTCCTGAAGACCAATACACTGGGTCGAATAGCCATAGCCCACCTGACCAGTTCTGGTTCTAATATGGGCCGGGTGGCATTGACCCCCGAAACAGGATGAACGTAAGTTTCTACCTCCTCCATTTTGCATTCCCTCTGAGGGTCCACTAAAGGATCCGAACCTGCTGCCAAGCTCCAAAAATGAATGCTTCCAGGAGCGTCTACAGGCACTTTTATCAACCTGCCCCTTATCTTAAACAACTGCTCTGAGAAAGGACCAGGTTTGGCGCTAGCAAATTCAATCATCCGAGGAAGCAACGTGTCCGACTGTAGAGTCCTCGGGGCCAACTCGGGGAAAATACTGCAGACCCAGGCATTAAAGAAATGAAATGGACCCACAGTCCTTAAGGAGCGGGGAACCCGATGTTTATGCAAATCCCCCAATGATTTGTAAAATAAACACAAAGCCGCTGGGCACAGAGATAGCCTCATCCCCCAGGCCATCTGACAGGCCGGATATATAGCTTCCGGCCTGATAGTCGTCTCGTCCCCTTGAGGAAGAGCGAAGGTGCACAGCCAGAAGGTCAGATAAGCTGCACAGTGAGTGATAGGGTCAACCCCTGCTGGGTTCGGGCCATCTGCACCTGCTCGGCGCAGTGAAGCTGGCAATGCTGATTTGTAACGAGGGGCCTTGATTTGCTTGCCAGAAGTCGGCCCCACAGAAGGGAAGTCCGCATACTTCAAGGGACCCCTGAAGAAGTATTGTATCCACTGTCCTACACGGACCCTCAATCTGCTGCTCTTCTCCCGGGGTTGATAGCCTTTGGAAGATCCCCTGCTGTAAGCCAGACAAATGGTACGATAAGCTTTCATTAAATATCGGTATGCATAGCCGAAAGAATATCTGCCCTCTCCATCGGAGGCGTCCTTGACAGAGTCATCTAGGCAAACCTCCTCATATGGCTCCCCATCAATAGGCAGACCTGAAAGCTGTGAAAGGCTCCAGAGGTCGAGAGATGTCTCGCCTTCTGCTGTGTAGAATGTGTTAAATTGTGGGCAGAATACTTCAAACATGCCACAACATAGTCCCCGAGAGATGGGATAGCGGAATCTAGAGGCGAATACACTATGGTAGACCCCAGCTCTAATCAGTAAAGGGGTGTACTCCTTCAGGACAAATTCTGTGAATTCCACTGCCCCTACCCTGAAGAGATGAGCATCTGTCACTTTAGCGTCTCCAAACCAGCCGGCAGCTAGCTGATATTTAAATTGAATGGCCAGATAGTTCAGAACAAATGGCTCGTCCCTGTAACCCCACTTCATAGGTGCTAGAAAAAGTCCGAAGTTGGTCTTCTCCCGATGGACGCGACCGGCTGCATGGTCCCACCTCGCCGTGGTGAACTCTGGAGCCCGGATCAACATTTTCTTCTCCGGCTCTAATTCAGAAATACCCAGCACGGCATTCCAGTCCCGCTGCTCGCCTGGAAGATATGTAGCCGGGCACGATAAACAGAGCCCTTCATGCTGTCTCTGTCAGTAAGTATTGCCGCTTCCACATACCGAGCAAGCAGAAGATCTCTCATTCCGCCTATGGTGAAGGACTGGATAAATGGCAATAGATGACGATCCTTCGGCAGGTCCGGACGGTAGTCAGTAGCTCTTCTGAAATCAATACCTTCTATGGAAGAATAGACCCCAGAAGTCGGCACTGTGTCAGTCTCAGAATCAGAGGACTCGTCAACAGTAGCAATTTGATTATAGCCAAAGCTCAAACTGTTCACGTTCATCCAGTTGACCGAGGCGCGAGATATGTCCGGCTGAGCCGATGAACTCGCCCCCACAGTCATGGAAGCCGCAGCAGAAGAGTCGGAAGCCATGTCAGCACCTGCAATCAGGGAAAGATGAGAAGATAAGCATCGGGAGGATGAATGGGCATGTAATGATGAGATAAACAATTTTCGATAAATTTAAGCAGCATCCCCTCTTGTCCGGAGTCTGCCCAAGAAAAATAGGGAATCACCCACTAAGAGGGAGTGATCCCGAACATAAAATGGGACTTAGTCACATATAGTGAACCTACCCCGAGAAGAAATCGGTCGAAAGGGGGGATTAACCAAGGTTCTCGGAGGGGGAAGCCCACCGCCGCCGCCGAGATGAAGAGAGAGAAGGGGCAGATGAAAATGAGGGTAAAAAACCCTCTCGGAGGGTTAAATAGGAGAAGGAGGAGAGGCTTCTCGGCGCGAAACAATGCGCGCCGAGAACCCCCTTCGACCGGAAGAAAAACGCGCGCCGAGAACCCTGCAAAGGGGACGTGCCGAGAGGGGCCGTGTCGAGTCAGGGCGCGCCGAGAACCTGTAAGGTGGCCGCGCCGAGAAGCAGCCCAACCTCGCGCCGAGAAGCCTGTGACCCTCGTGCCGAGAAGGTTTCGAAAGTGCTGAAAAGAAAAGAAAACTCATTAGAAAAGAGCATAGAAATAAAAAGTATGTGTGCACAATATTGCTACAGCAACATGGTCAAGCTGAAGGACAATGTCAAAGAGAAATCGAGGAAGATACCCTCGAATGCTAAAAAGGCACTTGCGGACCCCGTGCCGCTAGCTTTGCGCTTATGCCGTCCGCAGGTGGGGGCATTTGTTGACACCTTGAAAATGATCAAGGGTGGAAACGGAATTGAAAAGATGATCAGACTCGCAGCGAACGATTGATGGGGAAGCTCGTCAACCATCTGCCCGACTGAAGCCTCTTCAGGCCAAGCTGATATCGGGTGTCGTCGTCGGCCAGACGGCAGCACTGATAAAGTAGCAGTCACTTGACTGATAAGATATGAGCAGACAAAGATGAAGCCAGAGCCAGCAAATAAAGATTTTAAAGACTCCTACAAAGTCAGAACGGAGGAAGAACTGTACCAGGCTAAAAATGTTATCCTGTCTTGTCATCATTCAGGTGACAATGCTGATGAAATGATACCCGGTTTTGTCATCGTTCAGATGGCAATGCTGATGAAATCCCGGTCCACCGACTGATGAAATCTCAGAATGATCTCAATAAAAGCTATGCCACCAATAAAGGGCCCTCTCCGGTTCTGATATATATATATTTGAAGGACTAAGAAAGGCCAAGGCATATGCGAGGTTTAGAAGCCCTAAATGGCCCTGCCAAATGGGCTCACGAAAGAGCGGCGCCGGGATACTCTACTTGTCACGCCCCGAGCGCGGAAGATACCCGGAGATGCGTGACGTGTCTATATCAATCATGTCAATCAGAGTGGTCGTGTATTCGACACGAAGACAGAGATGCGCAAAATAGCAAGATAACCCAATCCTTATTTCATAATGGATAGACTATTACAAATCCAATACTCTGTTTAACAAAAGGAAAAGTACATAGTTGACTCGAGAAAACTATAGAACCAACTAGACGACACTTGTAGAAGCTCTATCACTTTCACTCTTGACCATTCCCATCCGATTGACTTCCATCGTCGTTGGACTTACCTGAAAAGTACAAAGGGACAAACGGGATGAGCGAACGCTCAGTAGGAAATTATATCTCAAGTACTAGCGAGGGGTTTAAGTAATTACATTTTATGAATGCAATAAAGCTATGCATGCTCGCATAACACGACAGGATAGATAGAATGTAGTATCAAGGAAATAAGATGAACTTATCATGAACTTTCAACAAGATAACAAGTTTATTCGAGATATTTAAGCAAGTACATTTAACAAATCATGTCAAGAACTTTGGCTATCATGTATCAAGCAAGCAAGTAAATTACCCTTTTTCGGGCCACGCATTTCATTTCATGTCAAGTACGAGTCAAGTACAAGATGTGTGTGGAATGTCCAATCAAGCAAGTCAAGTACTCGGTATAATGCCAGATACCTTATCATTTTAACTCCCATGGGCACAAGTACTTTCGGGTGCTCCTCCCAGGACCAGATCGGGCCCTATATGTGCAGGCATTTATCATGTGTTTTGACATCCACTCTTGTTTATATAGCCAATATAGAATTTCAATAATCAAGCTTGTAGATACGTATGACAACATTGATAGAATAGAGTCCAAAAATATGACAAAGGTCGTAGAATGGCGATAATAACGGTATAATCACGAGTTCGATAAAACTAGGTAGAATATGGTTCCCTTAACTTAGGTACCATGATAAATCGATATGGACATTCTTTATATAGAACTGAGGTCCACATGAACATAAGATCAAGCAAGATACCCTCATTCTTATCATAGAATTGGGGTTTACAAGAACTACATGATATGGCATGATATCATCATCCCATTAACAATTTCTTATGATATACTCTTTGTATAATCATAAGGGCCGGTATACCATGTTTCTTTAGATTGACATGGCAAGGATCGTGTAATGGGTTTTTAGGGTACAACCAGCTCAGTCGGCCTTGAGGGAATCCAAGGCTACGAGGAGTCTTACGGAGGTCTCTATGACTAACTCGCTAGTCCAAAGGAACGGAATGTCCAATGGAGAGCTTGTATGTCAATGAGAGTTGAGTGTGATCGATAAATCAACGTAAAAAGTGGGACTATACTCACGGAATGGAGAATATCTTATATATATATATATATATATATATATATATATATATATATATATATATATATATATATGTATAATATGAAACCATCGGTAATAGAATCAAGACGAAATCAGGTTACAGTAAAATAACGACTTGGGTAAAGTCGTGTATTGAATAATTAACGCCTAACATGAGGGCGTTTACATATATTACCAATTTGCAGAATTTTCATTATTTCATTAATTTATCAAAAACACGCCTTGCCTGGGGGCGTTTATTCAAAGTTGAGATCAAAAACGCGCCCTTGGAAGGGGCGTTACTTTCTAATTCCATTTTACAGAATATGTAAATTTCAGGATTTTAACAGATACACGCCCTAGGAAGGGGCGTTACTTTTCAGATTCACGCCTTGTTCTGGGGCGTTAAAATATGGAAAACGACTTTGTCCAAGTCGTGAATTTCAAGAATTTTACAATATTACAGGAAATAAAATTTCAAGGGACATGAGACATGTCGTTGCAGTATAACAGGAATTCACAGGTAGGGGTATGCAAGATATTAGAATCTATATTTCATAATTTATTGAATTTTAAACAGGATCAATTATCAATTTTCAGGTGAGTCTTATGAAATTAACGCCTGCGTACATGGCGTCAAATATTAAATTGACGACCACTGCATGGTCGTGTATTTTAAATTAGCGCCCTGATCAAGGGCGTTTCTTTCAAAATATTACAGAGAACGTAATAAAAACCTTATAAACAGTATGCATGCCATGCTTATGTATAGATATCTTGCATTAATTCTTATTTGGGCTACAATAACTTGAGAAAATCCTACCTTAATTGATATCTGGAGATGGAACACGTGAATGACTTGATAAGAACACACTGAAGCTTCTAATAGCAGCCGTATGCAGATCGGACAGGAAGAAGAAAAATTCAGTTGATGAAGATGATGGCGACGATGATCTTCAATCAACCTGTAGGGGAGGAAAGGAGGGAGTATGAAGATATAACCGAAGTTTAGGAAAACGGTTTGAAGAACATTACCTTGTTCTTCGGCAGTGGCTGTGGAGCCTCCTACAAAGAAAAGACAATGAAGAATTATCAGTTCTTCATGCAGTCGAAACAGAGGGCAAAAGAAAATAAGAAGAACATATGTTCTTCACTTACCTTGCAGCAGCAGAACGATCAAATAGGTTTAGGGTTTGGTCGATCAAGACTATTTATAGGATTTTGGAGTTCTAACAAAAGTAGTGTTTGATTGGAAGTAATATTTCCAAGATTGAGTTATTACCACATTCGAACTCTTCCTCATAGTTATCACTTACCCTGGATAAGTTCTGGGTTCGAACGGTTCCTAATGGAATTAACGACTTTGGTCAGGGCGTGTATTCTTTAATTAACTCCTGGCATAAGGGCGTTTCTTAAAAAGCGCCTTGAAAAAGGGCGTTTCGTGTTTTAAAACACGCCCAAGATAGGGGCGTTTCTTTTACTTACCCATTTGGTCACGTGAGAACTGACGACCGTAGGTGTGGGCGTCCTTTCTTTATTCACGCCATGGATAGAGGCGTTTCTTTATAAATTAACGCCTTAATAAGAGGCGTTATTTTTAAATTGTTTTATTTCGTCCAATTAACCCTATTCCTTTTATATATATTACTTCTGTAATATATATGTTTTAATTCATTTCAATTATTCATTTATTAGGGTTGCTACACCCTCCCCCACTTAAAAGAATTTGGTCCCCAAATTCAATATATATATAATTATACACGTGGAGAGTGTAGGACATATACCTCTTAGAATAACTCGGGAAATCGTTTCTTCATAGATTCCTCGGTCTCCCATGTCGCTTCGTGTTCAGGATTCTTATTCCATTGCACCTTAAGCATGAGAATAACCTTATTCCTTAGAGCTCGTATTTCTCGATCTAATATCTTTAAAGGCCTCTGTTCATATGTGAGATCTTTCTGGATCACCAGATCTCCATGCTCAATAATATGTGACGGATCGTGCACATACTTCTTCAACATAGATATGTGAAATACATTGTGTACCTCGGACAACTGAGGAGGCAACGCGATGCGATAAGCAACCTCGCCAACTCTTTCGAGTACCTCAAATGGTCCGATGAATCTTGGCGTAAGCTTGCCCTTAACACCAAATCTTCGTATGCCACGTCCAGGGGATATTTTAAGAAATACATGATCTCCAACCTGGAATTCAAGATCTCTTCTCCTGGTATCAGCATAAGCCTTTTGCCTTGTCTGAGCAACTTGTAATCTTTCTCTGATTACCTATATCTTCTCAGTTGTATCCCTTACCATGTCTGGACCTAATAGTTGTTTCTCTCCAACTTCGTTCCAACATATGGGAGATCGGCAACTCCTTCCGTATAAGGCTTCGAAAGGTGCCATTTGGATACTAGCTTGGTAGCTATTATTATATGCAAATTCAACTAAAGGTAAGTGGTCATGCCAGCTTCTTCCAAAGTCAATAATGCATGCTCTCAGCATATCTTCAACAACTTGATTAGTTCGCTCGGTCTGACCATCCGTTTGTGGGTGAAAAGCAGTACTAAAGTTGAGCCTTGTTCCCAACGAATGTTGTAATCCCTTCCAAAAATGAGAAGTAAAACGGGGATCTCTATCAGACACGATTGAGACAGGAATTCCATGTATCCTGACTATTTCTTTGATGTATAGTGCAGCTAGCACATCAATTGACCATCGGCTTTTGATTGGCAAGAAATGTGCCGATTTAGTCAATCGGTCAATGATAACCCAGATTCCATCATGTCCTCCTTTAGATTTAGACAAACCCATGATGAAGTCCATACCAATATCCTCCCATTTCCACTTAGGAATATCTAGAGGATGTAGTTTTCCCGCAGGCTTTTGGTGTTCCGCCTTGACCTGTTGGCATGTGAGACAGCGTGATACATAGTCCGCTATTTCTCTTTTCATATTGGGCCACCAAAAGTTCCTCTTTACATCTTGGTACATTTTAGTTGATCTAGGATGAATAGGGTATCTTGATCTGTGAGCTTCATCTAAGATCTTCTTCTTTAATTCCGGATAATCGGGTATACAAGTTCTATCTTTGAACGATAATCTTCCATCAGAAGTTAGTTGAAAATCAGATTGTCCTTCTAATCTGCCTTTGATTTCTACTAATATAGGATCATCATCCTGAAGTGTTTGTATCTCAAATAACAAATCTGACTGTATGCTTACATGAGATAGTGTGACAATTTTGGATTCCGTGTCCAAGCTTATATTGAGCTCGGAGAATTGTTCAAGTAACCTCCATTCTTGCATCATACAATTTGCTATCATTGCTCTCGGCTTTCGACTAAGGGCGTCAGCAACATAATTACCCTTTCCGGGATGGTATTGTATATTGAAGTCGAAGTCCTTGAGATATTCTAGCCAGCGTCTTTGTCTCATGTTTAGCTCCTTTTGTGAAAATAGATATTTGAGACTTTTGTGATCGGAGTATACAGTAAACTGTACTCCATATAAGTAGTGTCTCCATATCTTTAGGGCAAATACTACCGCGGCCAGTTCTAAGTCATGGACGGGGTAATTCTCCTCATGCTTCTTCAGTTGACGTGAAGAGTATGCTATGACCTTTCCTTGTTGCATTAGGACACATCCAAGGCCAATGCCAGAAGCATCAGTGTAGACCTCGAATTTCTCTCCTTCTGTTGGTAGAGCTAACACTGGAGCTGTAGTGAGATGATCTTTGAGAGTTTGGAAACTTCTTTCACATTCCTCACTCCATTCATATCGGATCTCCTTACGAGTTAACCTTGTAAGTGGCACGGCGATTGTTGAGAAGTCTTTGATGAATCGCCTGTAATAGCCTGCAAGGCCTAAGAAACTTCTGATCTCGCTAGCATTGGTTGGTCTTTCCCATTTCCTAACTGCTTCAACCTTTGACGGATCTATAGATAATCCATCCTTGGATATCACATGTCCGAGAAAAGCCACTTCTTCAAGCCAGAATTCGCATTTGCTGAGCTTAGCATATAATTGATTTATCCTCAAGATTTGTAATGAAATCCTCAAATGCTCTTCATGTTCTTCCTTAGTCTTGGAATATATCAATATATCATCAATGAAAACCACCACAAATTGATCTAGATAAGGCCTGAATATGCTATTCATCAACTGCATAAAGGCAGCAGGGGCATTTGTTAGTCCAAAAGGCATAACAACAAATTCATAGTGGCCATACCTGCTTCTGAACGCAGTTTTATGAATATCTTCGTCTTTAATCCTCAATTGATGATAACCAGACCTGAGATCAATCTTGGAGAAATGTTTGGATCCAGAAATCTGATCAAATAATTCATCGATTCTCGGCAGTGGATACTTGTTCTTGATAGTAAGATGATTCAACTGTCGATAGTCGATACACAATCTCATGGATCCATCCTTCTTCGTTACAAATAGGACTGGGGCTCCCCACGGGGAAGTACTTGGTCTAATGAACCCTTTTTGAATCAATTCCATCAATTGCTTCTTTAATTCTTTTAGTTCTGCAGGGGACATTCTATAGGGTGCCTTTAAAACAGAACCAGCACCAGGGGCTAAGTCGATGGTAAAGGCCACATCTCTTTGCGGGGGTAATCCCGGCAATTCTTCCGGAAATACGTCTGGAAATTCTCGCACTACCTGAATGTCCTCTATCTTGGTTTCTTTAGCTTCTTTAATAGTGACAAAAGCAAGGAAGGATACACATCCTTTCTTGACGAGCTTGCTTGCTCGAATAGCCGAAATAAGAGGGGATTTGCTTCGACTCTTAGGACTAGTATAAGTCAGTTCCGGAAATTCCTTGAAAATAATCTTGCTATCACGGCAATCAACCGTTGCCTGGTATTTGGATAACCAATCTGCTCCTAGTATAACATCATACTCTTTTAGATCTAAGCAGATAAGATCAATAGGAAAATTCTTTCCTCGAACCAATACCTCACAGTTTTGGTAATGATGTGTGATATCCGTCTCGTTTCCGAGAGGAGTAGACAATATTAACTTCATCCATTCTGGTTCTAGAGGTAATGGGTCAGCAAACTTCTTGGAAATAATGGAATGCGATGCACCCGTATCAAATAAGACATGTGCATATTTGGAACAAATTTTTAATGTACCTTCCACCAATCCGCCTTCTTCTTCTGGTTCGGTCTCTTGGATTGCATGAAGACGCGCGTTCCTTGTCACTGGGCGTTTACCCTCACCGTCTTGGTCATTCATTAATGGACAATCGGGAATCCGATGTTCACGACTCCCACAACGGAGACATGCTCCTAATTTCCTCCAGCATTCTTCTGTTTTGTGACCAGCCTTGTCACAATGCTTGCATACTACGTTTGAAGGTGTAGTGGTGATAGAGAAAGGCTTGGATTTCTTGAACTTATGATCTTGAGAGGAAGAACCTCCATTATTGGGCCTCTTCTTAAAGTTGGGTTTAAAAGAACCCGAACTTGTGACTTGCTCCTTTTTGTCTTTCCCACGGATCCTATCAGATAGTTCCGTGGCATCTTCAAGCAACTGAGCTCGGCGCACTATTTCAGTATAAACTTGAATATCCATAGGCGCCAGTTGAGTAATGTAGTGGGGCCTAAGCCCATTAAGAAATCTACGGGCTTTCATCTTTTCCGTGCTAATTAAATGCTTAGCATATCTAGACAGTCTAGAAAACTGTGCTTCATAATCAGCCACCGATAAAGATCTTTGCTTTAATGCGGCAAATTCGGCGGCCTTCTTTTCCTAGACCCTATCAGAGAAATATTTGGCATTGAAATATTCAACGAATTCACCTCATGTAACTTGAGTTGGGTCAATAGTAGCTTCAATCGACTCCCACCAGCATCTAGCATCCTTTTCTAACTGGAAAGTAGCTAATAAGACTTTGTCCTGATCCGTGCATTGCATAACACGGAATATACGTTCAATCTCCCGAACCCAATGCTCGGCATCGTCTGGATCGGTCGATCCCATGAACTTCGGGGGATTCATATTCTTGAATGCTTGGTGTAAGCTTCCAGCTCGTGGAGCACCACCTTGTGCTACCTGTTGTAGCACTTGGGTCATCCCTTGAAGGGTACGCTGCATGTTGCGCCATTGAGCACGTTCGGCAGCCATTATCCTACAATTACAATATCTATGTTAGTATTATATCACTATGATCTTATAAAGGACTCATTGATCATTTAACCCTTGGTTCTACCCACTCTCACTTGGTTAAAGGTTTTGAAACCTATCCTTGGACTTGGGTTTCCTAGGAATTGAATACCTTAGGCTCTGATACCACAAAGACTGTCACGCCCCGAGCGCGGAAGATACCCGGAGATGCGTGACGTGTCTATATCAATCATGTCAATCAGAGTGGTCGTGTATTCGACACGAAGACAGAGATGCGCAAAATAGCAAGATAACCCAATCCTTATTTCATAATGGATAGACTATTACAAATCCAATACTCTGTTTAACAAAAGAAAAAGTACATAGTTGACTCGAGAAAACTATAGAACCAACTAGACGACACTTGTAGAAGCTCTATCACTTTCACTCTTGACCATTCCCATCCGATTGACTTCCATCGTCGTCGGACTTACCTGAAAAGTACAAAGGGACAAACGGGATGAGCGAACGCTCAGTAGGAAATTATATCTCAAGTACTAGTGAGGGGTTTAAGTAATTACATTTTTATGAATGCAATAAAGCTATGCATGCTCGCATAACACGACAGGATAGATAGAATGTAGTATCAAGGAAATAAGATGAACTTATCATGAACTTTCAACAAGATAACAAGTTTATTCGAGATATTCAAGCAAGTACATTTAACAAATCATGTCAAGAACTTTGGCTATCATGTATCAAGCAAGCAAGTAAATTACCCTTTTTCGGGCCACGCATTTCATTTCATGTCAAGTACGAGTCAAGTACAAGATGTGTATGGAATGTCCAATCAAGCAAGTCAAGTACTCGGTATAATGCCAGATACCTTATTATTTTAACTCCCATGGGCACAAGTACTTTCGGGTGCTCCTCCCAGGACCAGATCGGGCCCTATATGCGCAGGCATTTATCATGTGTTTTGACATCCACTCTTGTTTATATAGCCAATATAGAATTTCAATAATCAAGCTTGTAGATACGTATGACAACATTGATAGAATAGAGTCCAAAAATATGACAAAGGCCGTAGAATGGCGATAATAACGGTATAATCACGAGTTCGATAAAACTAGGTAGAATATGGTTCCCTTAACTTAGGTACCATGATAAATCGATATGGACATTCTTTATATAGAACTGAGGTCCACATGAACATAAGATCAAGCAAGATACCCTCATTCTTATCATAGAATTGGGGTTTACAAGAACTACATGATATGGCATGATATCATCATCCCATTAAGAATTTCTTATGATATACTCTTTGTATAATCATAAGGGCCGGTATACCATGTTTCTTTAGATTGACATGGCAAGGATCGTGTAATGGGTTTTTAGGGTACAACCAGCTCAGTCGGCCTTGAGGGAATCCAAGGCTACGAGGAGTCTTACGGAGGTCTCTATGACTAACTCGCTAGTCCAAAGGAACGGAATGTCCAATGGAGAGCTTGTATGTCAATGAGAGTTGAGTGTGATCGATAAATCAACGTAAAAAGTGGGACTATACTCACGGAATGGAGAATAGTGCCGATATATATATATATATATATATATATATATATATATATATATATATATATATATGTATAATATGAAACCATCGGTAATAGAATCAAGACGAAATCAGGTTACAGTAAAATAACGACTTGGGTAAAGTCGTGTATTGAATAATTAACGCCTAACATGAGGGCGTTTACATATATTGCCAATTTGCAGAATTTTCATTATTTCATTAATTTATCAAAAACACGCCTTGCCTGGGGGCGTTTATTCAAAGTTGAGATCAAAAACGCGCCCTTGGAAGGGGCGTTACTTTCTAATTCCATTTTACAGAATATGTAAATTTCAGGATTTTAACAGATACACGCCCTAGGAAGGGGCGTTACTTTTCAGATTCACGCCTTGTTCTGGGGCGTTAAAATATGGAAAACGACTTTGTCCAAGTCATGAATTTCAAGAATTTTACAATATTACAGGAAATAAAATTTCAAGGGACATGAGACATGTCGTTGCAGTATAACAGGAATTCACAGGTAGGGGTATGCAGGATATTAGAATCTATATTTCATAATTTATTGAATTTTAAACAGGATCAATTATCAATTTTCAGGTGAGTCTTATGAAATTAACGCCTGCGTACATGGCGTCAAATATTAAATTGACGACCACTGCATGGTCGTGTATTTTAAATTAGCGCCCTGATCAAGGGCGTTTCTTTCAAAATATTGCAGAGAACGTAATAAAAACCTTATAAACAGTATGCATGCCATGGTTATGTATAGATATCTTGCATTAATTCTTATTTGGGCTACAATAACTTGAGAAAATCCTACCTTAATTGATATCTAGAGATGGAACACGTGAATGACTTGATAAGAACACACTGAAGCTTCTAATAGCAGCCGTATGCAGATCGGACATGAAGAAGAAAAATTCAGTTGATGAAGATGATGGCGACGATGATCTTCAATCAACCTGTAGGGGAGGAAAGGAGGGAGTATGAAGATATAACCGAAGTTTAGGAAAACGGTTTGAAGAACATTACCTTGTTCTTCGGCAGTGGCTGTGGAGCCTCCTACAAAGAAAAGACAATGAAGAATTATCAGTTCTTCATGCAGTCGAAACAGAGGGCAAAAGAAAATAAGAAGAACATACGTTCTTCACTTACCTTGCAGCAGCAGAACGATCAAATAGGTTTAGGGTTTGGTCGATCAAGACTATTTATAGGATTTTAGAGTTCTAACAAAAGTAGTGTTTGATTGGAAGTAATATTTCCAAGATTGAGTTATTACCACATTCGAACTCTTCCTCATAGTTATCACTTACCCTGGATAAGTTCTGGGTTCGAACGGTTCCTAATGGAATTAACGACTTTGGTCAGGGCGTGTATTCTTTAATTAACGCCTGGCATAAGGGCGTTTCTTAAAAAGTGCCTTGAAAAGGGCGTTTCGTGTTTTAAAACACGCCCAAGATAGGGGCGTTTCTTTTACTTACCCATTTGGTCGCGTGAGAACTGACGACCGTAGGTGTGGGCGTCCTTTCTTTATTCACGCCATGGATAGAGGCGTTTCTTTATAAATTAACGCCTTAATAAGAGGCGTTATTTTTAAATTGTTTTATTTCATCCAATTAACCCTATTCCTTTTATATATATTACTTCTGTAATATATATGTTTTAATTCATTTCAATTATTCATTTATTAGGGTTGCTACACTACTAATGCCATCTAGCGTGCTGGGAGCTGCCACACTCGACTGATGCGCGCCGTGAAGGTGAGAAGGCACATTGACTTCCATCAGCCGAGAGGTCAGGAAGGGCTGGGTATATAAAAACCCACTCATTCGAAGAGAGGGAAAAGGGGGGAGATAGGAAGATAGACAGACAGATAGAAAGGGGAGAGGGGCGAAGAGGCGAGCAAGGGTTTTGGCAAGCAGGAACCTACCTCCTCCAGAAAGAAAGAAAAGAGCGAGAGACAGAGAAGAGAAAAGAAAAGCAGAGAAGGGAGTCAATGCTCCGCCCTCCCCCCCTTTCTTTAGTTCATGTTCTTAATTTCGATTGTTTCTGTAGCAACCCTAATAAATGAATAATTGAAATGAATTAAAACATATATATTACAGAAGTAAAATATATAAAAAGGAATAGGGTTAATTGGACGAAATAAGACAAATTAAAAATAACGCCTCTTATTAGGGCGTTAATTCAAAAAGAAACGCCTCTATAAAAGGCGTGACTAAAGAAAGGACGCCCACACGTGCGGTCGTCAACTCTCACGACCAAATAGGCAAGTAAAAGAAACGCCTCTATCTTGGGCGTGTTTTAAAACACGAAACGCCCTTTTTCAAGGCGCTTTTTAAGAAACGCCCTTATGCAAGGCGTCAATTCAAGAATACACGCCCTGACCTAAGGCGTTAATTCAGTTCGTGAACCGATCGAACCCAGAACTTATCCAGGGTAAGTGATAAGCATTAGAAAGAGTTCAAACGTGGTAATGACTCTATCATAGAAGTATTACTTCCACACAATCACCAACCCTACTAGGACATCCAAAATCCTATAAAAACTCTCGTTCATTTAAACCCTAAACCTATTTGATTCGTTCGTCTGCAGAGGTACGTAAGAGGAGCATTCCTTCTTATTTTCCTTAAATCCCTACGTCTGTTACATGAAGAACTAACAGTTCTTCATCTTCTTCTGTTACAGGTTAAGAAGCCCCTACGTTTTGAAGAAGCATAGTTCTTCATCCGGGTAAAAATTATTTACCTTCGTATGATGTTCAGATCACAAAGAAACTGATACAGTTTCTTTATTTTCTTATAGGATAACTGCAGTTCTTCTTCTACAATCAAAGCCATCGTCTTCTTCCATCAACCAATAGCAGTGGTCTTCAGGAGCCTAACCGAGCATCATCCTCTGCTAGTCAAACCCCTCACGGTCATCTTCAAATCCATTATTAAGGTAGGTTTTCTCAAGATACTGTAGCCCAAATAAAATTAGTGAAAGATATTATATAAGCATGGCATGCATACGGTCTATATACATATGGTTTCGGTATGTTTTCTGAATTGTTTGAAAGAAACGCCCTGGAATAGGGCGCTATTTTAAAATAAACGACCATAACAGCGGTCGTCAATTTATTAAGAAACGTCCTGTACACAGGCGTTAATTTTACGAGATCATGACTTAAGCATGTTAAGAACGGATTATATATGAAACCTTGATTATTAATGCATGATCCTGTCTCCAAATCTAATGTCCTGCAATTTCTTGTATTCACGGCCTGTACAAGGTCGTTTTCCCACGTATTAACGCCTTATCATAGGGCGTGACTTTAAAAGTAACGCCCCTTACTAGGGCGTGTATATGTTAAAATCTTGAAATTCACGACTTGGACAAAGTCGTTTTCCCTATGTAAACGCCCCATCATAGGGCGTGAATTAAAAATAAACGTCCCTTACTAGGGCGTGTATCTGTTAAAATCCTGAAACTCACATATTCTGTAAAATGGAATTAAAAAGTAACGCCCCTTCCAAGGGCGCGTTTTTGATAAATTTCTGAGAATAATTATATCCTGTCGAATATGTAAATGATGAGACGCCTGCCCCTGCAGTCGTCCACTTTGAAGAAACGCCCCCAGGAAAGGCGTGTTTTTGATAAATTAATGAAATAACGGAAATTCTGCAAATTGGCAATATATGTAAACGCCCTTCAGTTAGGCGTTAATCACTTGAGACACGACTTGACCTAAGTCGTTATTTTACTGTAAACTGATTTTTCCTCTGATTTGCTAACCGATGGTTTATATATTATACATATATATATATATATCGGCACTATTCTCCACTCCGTGAGTATAGTCCCATGTTTTCATGTTGATTTACCAACTCTCATTGACATACAAGCTCTCCATTGGACATTCCGTTCCTTTGGACTAGCGAGTTAGTCATAGAGACCTCCGTAAGACTCCTCGTAGCCTTGGATTCCCTCAAGGCCGACTGAGCTGGTTGTACCCTAAAAACCCATTACACGATCCTTGCCATGTCAATCTAAAAGAAACATGGTATACCGGCCCTTATGATTATACAAAGAGTATATCATAAGAAATTCTTGATGGGATGATGATATCATGCCATATCGTGTCATTCTTGTAAACCCCAATTCTATGATAAGAATGAGGGTATCTTGCTTGATCTAATATTCATGTGGACCTCAATTCTATATAAAGAATGTCCATATTGATTTGTCATGGTACCTAAGTTAAGGGAACCATAATCTACCTAGTTTTACCGACATCGTGATTATACCGTTATTATCGCCATTCTATGTCCTTTGTCATATTTTGGACTCTATTCTATCAAAGTTGTCATACGTGTCTACAAGCTTGATTATTGAAATTCTATATTGGCTATATAAACAAGAGTGGATGTCAAAACACATGATAAATGCCTGCGCATATAGGGCCCGATCTGGTCCTGGGAGGAGCACCCGAAAGTACTTGTGCCCATGGGAGTTAAAATGATAAGGTATCTGGCATTATACCGAGTACTTGACTTGCTTGATTGGACATTCCACACACATCTTGTACTTGACTCGTACTTGACATGAAATGAAATGCGTGGCCCGAAAAAGGGTAATTTACTTGCTTGATACATGATAGCCAAAGTTCTTGACATGACTCGATAATGGTACTTGCTTGAATATCTTGAATAACTTGTATCTTGTTCATGAAAGTTCATCTTATTTCTTTGATATTACATTCTCTCTATCTCGTCGTTTCATGCGAGCATGCATAGCTTTATTGCATCCATGAAAATGTAATTACTTAAACCACTTGCTAGTACTTGAGATATAATTTCCTACGGAGCGTTCGCTCATTCCGTTTGTCCCTTTTTACTTTTCAGGTAAGTCCGATGACGATGGAAGTCAATCGGATGGGAATGGTCAAGAGTGAAAAGTGATAGAGCTTCTACAAGTGTCGTCTAGTCTTTTCTATAGTTTCTTGAGTCAACTATGTATTCTTTTCCTTTTTATTTAACAGAGTATTGGATTTGTAATAGTCTATCCATTATGAAATAAAGGATTGGGTTATCTTGCTATTTTGCGCATCTCTGTCTTTGTGTCGAATACACGACCACTCTGATTGACATGATTGATATAGACACGTCGCGCATCTCCGGGTATCTTCCGCGCTCGGGGCGTGACAGTCTTTGTGGTATCAGAGCCTAAGGTATTCAATTCCTAGGAAACCCAAGTCCAAGGATAGGTTTCAAAACCTTTAACCAAGTGAGAGTGGGTAGAACCAAGGGTTAAATGATCAATGAGTCCTTTATAAGATCATAGTGATATAATACTAATATAGTTATTGAAATTGTAGGATAATGGCTGCCGAACGTGCTCAATGGCGCAACATGCAGCGTACCCTTCAAGGGATGACCCAAGTGCTACACCAGGTAGCACAAGGTGGTGCTCCACGAGCTGGAAGCTTACACCAAGCCTTTAAGAATATGAATCCCCCGAAGTTTATGAGATCGACCGATCCGGACGATGCCGAGCATTGGGTTCGGGAAACCGAACGCATATTCCGTGTCATGCAATGCACGGACCAGGACAAAGTGCTATTAGCTACATTCCAGTTAGAGAAAGATGCTAGATGCTGGTGGGAGTCTATTGAAGCAACCATCGATCCTACTCAAGTAACATGGGAAGAATTCGTGGAATACTTCAATGCTAAATATTTCTCGGACCGAGTTCAAGAAAAGAAGGCTGCCGAATTCGCTGCATTAAAGCAACGATCCTTATCATTAGCAGATTATGAAGCTCAGTTCTCCAGGTTATCTAGATATGCTAAGCATCTTATTGGCACGGAAAAGATGAAAGCCCGTAGATTTCTTAATGGGCTTAGGCCCCACTACATTACTCAACTGGCGCCTATGGATATTCAAGTTTATACTGAAATAGTGCGCCGAGCTCAGTTGCTTGAAGATGCCACGGAACTATCTGATAGGATCCGTGGGAAAGACAAAAAGGAGCAAGTCACAAGTTCGGGTTCTTTTAAACCCAACTTTAAGAAGAGGCCCAATAATGGAGGTTCTTCCTCTCAAGATCAGAAGTTCAAGAAATCCAAGCCTTTCTCTATCACCACTATCCCTTCAAACGTAGTATGCAAGCATTGTGACAAGGCTGGTCACAAAACAGAAGAATGTTGGAGGAAACTGGGAGCATGTCTCCGTTGTGGGAGTCGTGAACATCGGATTCCCGATTGTCCATTAATGAATGACCAAGACGGTGAGGGTAAACGCCCAGTGACGAGGAACGCGCGTCTTCATGCAATCCAAGAGACCGAACCAGAAGAAGAAGGCGGATTGGTGGAAGGTACATTAAAAATTTGCTCCAAATATGCACATGTCTTATTTGATACGGGTGCATCGCATTCCATTATTTCCAAGAAGTTTGCTGACCCATTACCTCTAGAACCAGAATGGATGAAGATAATATTGTCTACT
The DNA here is from genome assembly GCA_022559845.1 of Amorphophallus konjac. Taxonomy (NCBI): domain Eukaryota; kingdom Viridiplantae; phylum Streptophyta; class Magnoliopsida; order Alismatales; family Araceae; genus Amorphophallus; species Amorphophallus konjac. Next base: position 244,266,900 of record CM040123.1, read on the forward strand.
CCTCTCGGAAACGAGACGGATATCACACATCATTACCAAAATTGTGAGGTATTGGTTCGAGGAAAGAATTTTCCTATTGATCTTATCTGCTTAGATCTAAAAGAATATGATGTTATACTAGGAGCAGATTGGTTATCCAAATACCAGGCAACGGTTGATTGCCGTGATAGCAAGATTGTTTTCAAGGAATTTCCGGAACTGACTTATACTAGTCCTAAGAGTCGAAGCAAATCCCCTCTTATTTCGGCTCTTCGAGCAAGCAAGCTCGTCAAGAAAGGATGTGTATCCTTCCTTGCTTTTGTCACTATTAAAGAAGCTAAGGTAGAAGACGTTCAAGTAGTACGAGAATTCCCAGACGTATTTCCAGAAGATTTGCCGGGATTACCCCCGCAAAGAGATGTGGCCTTTACCATCGACTTAGTCCCTGGTGCTGGTCCGGTTTCAAAGGCACCATATAGAATGTCCCCTGCTGAACTCAAGGAGTTGAAGGAGCAGTTGATGGAACTAATCCGAAAAGGGTTTATTAGACCAAGTACTTCCCCGTGGGGAGCACCAGTCTTATTTGTAAAGAAGAAGGATGGATCCATGAGATTGTGTATTGACTATCGACAGTTGAATCATCTTACTATCAAGAACAAGTATCCACTGCCGAGAATCGATGAATTGTTTGATCAGATTTCAGGATCCAAATATTTCTCCAAGATTGATCTCCGGTCGGGATATCATCAACTAAGGATCAAGGATGATGACATTCACAAGACCGCATTCAGAAGCAGGTATGGCCATTACGAATTTGTTGTTATGCCTTTTGGACTAACAAATGCCCCTGCTGCCTTTATGCAGTTAATGAATAGCATATTCAGGCCTTACTTGGATCAGTTCATAGTAGTCTTCATCGATGATATATTGATATATTCTAAGACTAAGGAAGAACATGAAGAGCATTTGAGGATTGCATTGCAAGTCTTGAGGACAAATCAATTATATGCTAAACTCAGCAAATGCGAGTTCTGGCTTGAAGAAGTGGCTTTTCTCGGACATGTCATATCCAAGGACGGTTTATCTGTGGATCCGTCAAAAGTTGAAGCTGTGAGAAACTGGGAGAGACCCACTAATGCAAGCGAGATCAGAAGTTTCTTGGTCTTGCAGGCTATTATCGGCGATTTATCAAAGATTTCTCTAAGATCGCCGTACCACTTACAAGATTAACTCGTAAGAGATCCGATATGAATGGAGTGAGGAATGTGAAAGCAGTTTCCAAACTCTCAAGGATCATCTCACCACAGCTCCGGTCTTAGCCCTACCAATTGAAGGAGAGGAATTCGAGGTCTACACTGATGCTTCTGGCATTGGCCTCGGATGCGTTCTAATGCAACATGGGAAGGTCATAGCATATTCTTCTCGTCAACTGAAGAAGCATGAGGAGAATTACCCCGTCCATGACTTGGAATTGGCCGCGGTAGTATTTGCCCTAAAGATATGGAGACACTATCTCTATGGGGTACAGTTTACTGTATACTCCGATCACAAAAGTCTCAAATATCTATTTTCGCAAAAGGAGCTGAACATGAGACAAAGACGTTGGCTAGAATATCTCAAGGATTTCGACTTCAATATACAATACCATCCCGGAAAGGGTAATTATGTTGCTGATGCCCTTAGTCGAAAGCCGAGAGCAATAATAGCAAATTGTATGATACAAGAATGGAGGTTACTTGAACAATTCTCTGAGCTCAATATAAGCTTGGACATGGAATCCAAATTTGTCACACTATCCCATGTAAGCATACAGTCAGATTTGTTATCTGAAATACAAACACTTCAGGATGATGATCCCATGTTAGTAGAAATCAAAGGCAGATTAGAAGGACAATCTGATTTTCAACTAACTTCTGATGGAAGGTTATCGTTCAAAGATAGAATTTGTATACCCGATTGCCCGGAATTAAAGAAGAAGATCTTAGATGAAGCTCACAGATCAAGATACACTATTCATCCTGGATCAACTAAAATGTACCAAGATGTAAAGAGGAACTTTTGGTGGCCCAATATGAAAAGAGAAATAGCGGACTATGTATCACGCTGTCTCACATGCCAACAGGTCAAGGCGGAACACCAAAAGCCTGCGGGAAAACTACATCCTCTAGATATTCCTAAGTGGAAATGGGAGGATATTGGTATGGACTTCATCATGGGTTTGTCTAAATCTAAAGGAGGACATGATGGAATCTGGGTTATCATTGATCGATTGACTAAATCGGCACATTTCTTGCCAATCAAAAGCCGATGGTCGATTGATGTACTAGCTGCACTATACATTAAAGAAATAGTCAGGATACATGGAATTCCTGTCTCAATCGTGTCTGATAGGGATCCCCGTTTTACTTCTCATTTTTGGAAGGGATTACAACATTCGTTGGGGACAAGGCTCAACTTTAGTACTGCTTTCACCCACAAACGGATGGTCAGACCGAGCGAACTAATCAAGTTGTTGAAGATATGCTGAGAGCATGCATTATTGACTTTGGAGGAAGCTGGCATGACCACTTACCTTTAGTTGAATTTGCATATAATAATAGCTACCAAGCTAGTATCCAAATGGCACCTTTCGAAGCCTTATACGGAAGGAGTTGCCGATCTCCCATATGTTGGAACGAAGTTGGAGAAAAACAACTATTAGGTCCAGACATGGTAAGGGATACAACCGAGAAGATACTAGTAATCAGAGAAAGATTACAAGTTGCTCAGACAAGGCAAAAGGCTTATGCTGATACCAGGAGAAGAGATCTTGAATTCAGGTTGGAGATCATGTATTTCTTAAAATATCCCCTGGACGTGGCATACGAAGATTTGGTGTTAAGGGCAAGCTTACGCCAAGATTTATCGGACCATTTGAGGTACTCGAAAGAGTTGGCGAGGTTGCTTATCGCATCGCGTTGCCTCCTCAGTTGTCCGAGGTACACAATGTATTTCACATATCTATGTTGAAGAAGTATGTACACGATCCGTCACATATTATTGAGCATGGAGATCTGGTGATCCAGAAAGATCTCACATATGAACAAAGGCCCTTGAAGATATTAGATCGAGAAATACGAGCTCTAAGGAATAAGGTTATTCCCATGATCAAGGTGCAATGGAATAAGAATCCTGAACGCGAAGCGACATGGGAGACCGAGGAATCTATGAAGAAACGATTTCCCGAGTTATTCTAAGAGGTATATGTCCTACACTCTCCGCGTGTATAATTATATATATATGGAATTTGGGGACCAAATTCTTTTTAAGTGGGGGAGGGTGTAGCAACCCTAATAAATGAATAATTGAAATGAATTAAAACATATATATTACAGAAGTAAAATATATAAAAGGAATAGGGTTAATTGGACGAAATAAGACAAATTAAAAATAACGCCTCTTATTAGGGCGTTAATTCAAAAAGAAACGCCTCTATAAAAGGCGTGACTAAAGAAAGGACGCCCACACGTGCGGTCGTCAACTCTCACGACCAAATAGGCAAGTAAAAGAAACGCCTCTATCTTGGGCGTGTTTTAAAACACGAAACGCCCTTTTTCAAGGCGCTTTTTAAGAAACGCCCTTATGCAAGGCGTCAATTCAAGAATACACGCCCTGACCTAAGGCGTTAATTAGTTCGTGAGCCGTTCGAACCCAGAACTTATCCAGGGTAAGTGATAAGCATTAGAAAGAGTTCAAACGTGGTAATGACTCTATCATAGAAGTATTACTTCCACACAATCACCAACCCTACTAGGACATCCAAAATCCTATAAAAACTCTCGTTCATTTAAACCCTAAACCTATTTGATTCGTTCGTCTGCAGAGGTACGTAAGAGGAGCATTCCTTCTTATTTTCCTTAAATCCCTACGTCTGTTACATGAAGAACTAACAGTTCTTCATCTTCTTCTGTTACAGGTTAAGAAGCCCCTACGTTTTGAAGAAGCATAGTTCTTCATCCGGGTAAAAAATTATTACCTTCGTATGATGTTCAGATCACAAAGAAACTGATACAGTTTCTTTATTTTCTTATAGGATAACTGCAGTTCTTCTTCTACAATCAAAGCCATCGTCTTCTTCCATCAACCAATAGCAGTGGTCTTCAGGAGCCTAACCGAGCATCATCCTCTGCTAGTCAAACCCCTCACGGTCATCTTCAAATCCATTATTAAGGTAGGTTTTCTCAAGATACTGTAGCCCAAATAAAATTAGTGAAAGATATTATATAAGCATGGCATGCATACGGTCTATATACATATGGTTTCGGTATGTTTTCTGAATTGTTTGAAAGAGACGCCCTGGAATAGGGCGCTATTTTAAAATAAACGACCATAACAGCGGTCGTCAATTTATTAAGAAACGTCCTGTACACAGGCGTTAATTTTACGAGATCATGACTTAAGCATGTTAAGAACGGATTATATATGAAACCTTGATTATTAATGCATGATCCTGTCTCCAAATCTAATGTCCTGCAATTCTTGTATTCACGGCCTGTACAAGGTCGTTTTCCCACGTATTAACGCCTTATCATAGGGCGTGACTTTAAAAGTAACGCCCCTTACTAGGGCGTGTATATGTTAAAATCTTGAAATTCACGACTTGGACAAAGTCGTTTTCCCTATGTAAACGCCCCATCATAGGGCGTGAATTAAAAATAAACGCCCCTTACTAGGGCGTGTATCTGTTAAAATCCTGAAACTCACATATTCTGTAAAATGGAATTAGAAAGTAACGCCCCTTCCAAGGGCGCGTTTTTGATAAATTTCTGAGAATAATTATATCCTGTCGAATATGTAAATGATGAGACGCCTGCCCCTGCAGTCGTCCACTTTGAAGAAACGCCCCCAGGAAAGGCGTGTTTTTGATAAATTAATGAAATAACGGAAATTCTGCAAATTGGCAATATATGTAAACGCCCTTCAGTTAGGCGTTAATCACTTGAGACACGACTTGACCTAAGTCGTTATTTTACTGTAAACTGATTTTTCCTCTGATTTGCTAACCGATGGTTTATATATTATACATATATATATATATATCGGCACTATTCTCCACTCCGTGAGTATAGTCCCATGTTTCATGTTGATTTACCAACTCTCATTGACATACAAGCTCTCCATTGGACATTCCGTTCCTTTGGACTAGCGAGTTAGTCATAGAGACCTCCGTAAGACTCCTCGTAGCCTTGGATTCCCTCAAGGCCGACTGAGCTGGTTGTACCCTAAAAACCCATTACACGATCCTTGCCATGTCAATCTAAAAGAAA